>QBDW01000074.1:0-212163 GCA_003261595.1 Maconellicoccus hirsutus | reverse complement strand
AGAAGCCAAATAACGTGAAAATACGATATTTCAGCCAAAAAAGGTCACCTCTATACCTCTATTCGAACGAAAAAGAAAATACCAAGCTACACATACACGCCTTTACGCAATATACACGAGCAACGAGACGAAAAACTTGGCGAAACGATGAAAAACTCGCTAATTGGGGTAAGAATCAGAGGGAATACGGTACAGCGGCTCAGGTAGGAAGCGGTGAAAAATCCACAATTCGAAAAACGATCGAGCAGCGGAGAGGTACACGAAGGGTGTCGAAGGATACCGCCACGACGATGACGACGACGGCGGCCACTTTTTACACCAGCAAAAACGCCCGGCAAAAGATAATGTCGCACGTCGTCATGGAAACGAATAAAATTAAAAGCCCGTAATTTAACCGTTGATTTATTCTCCGGACGGAGGTTTACTCTCTTTGCTTCCTGCCTCGCCTTTCGCCGCACACTTTGGCGCGCAAAAATACATAAAATACATTTTAAAGTGGCCGCGATTTCTCCCTCGTACGTCGCGCCGCCGTCAAAAAGGAGAACCCTGTTTCCGAGCTAATGAGAAATAGGCGGACCCGCTTCCTGCACACAACTTGTTTTTATTCGAAAAGGGTTAAAGGGACGGACTTCGACATAAATATAAGTTGAATTTTTTAAGGTTAAGCGCATTCCGCCATTTTGAGCTTTTTAACGTGTACACGCGTACGTGTGCCAGTGTGTGTGTGTGCGCGCGTGCACGTTCGCCTCTCCGTATCTGCGCTGTTTCTCTGTTCTTTACATTACGTTTTTGCGTTTTTCTATGTAGTCGCGTATACACGTTTAAAAATACTCGTAATTCACTGAGCCGCGGTCGCGACGCCGACGGCAGCGGCGGCTGCGGCTCAACGCGGAATCTGAAATTCGACGCTTCTCCTTTACCCGTCCGTTTCTCTAGGCGTATACGTACAAAAAGCGAATAAACATCGCTCGGTATATTTCGCGAAAATATTAAAACGATGAAAAATAAACAAGTCTTCGGGCTTTATTATTTTTATATTTTCGCGTCTAGCTCCGCGCGCCCCTCATCGCTATCCGCCTCCTACGTAACCCGCGCAACTTCCATATTTACATAAAAACCTTTTCAACTTATCGATAAGCTCGCCGAGTTCGACCCCTCGTATTTATATTTGTCTTGAACGACGCGGCCATGCTCGAAATTGTAATCGTAAAAATTCCCATATTTATTTTACGCTCGAATTACGATGGTGTTTTTTCGGCTCGTCCACCGCCCTACCCTCGCCTCTGCAATAAAATTTTACAAATTAATTTATACGCGGTATCTCGCTGCGATATTGGTATTGCTAATCTATCGACGCCATGCTGAAAAAAAAATACAAAAAACAATACGAACGCTATTGGTTTCGCTAGGGCACGCTTCATATTCGTCCGACTTATCAATTCGGCTGATGCTGAAAAAATGGGGCGCAAATGAACTTTCTCTATTTCGACTGCTTTCTAAAATGACTCGATGACACTTCAATAAACGTTATTTAAAATTTAATTAATTATCACGTCGTATAATTTTGTTTTTTAATTACGGGGGAAAAAACTTGCTATTAGAAAGTATGAAATTTCTACCAAAGAGTAAAAACTAGGTATAGGTACACACTCGTAGAAACTCAAAAATACTGAACGCGCGTTTTCCGATAACTGAAAATTTTTGCAACCCTTTAAAATTAATTACAACTAGTTTCACTACAATTAAGTATATTACGAGTAAATAAGAGTATCTCACTATGCATAGGCTAACTTCGAAAGTTTTATAAAGAATAAATTTCTGTTCATCGTCGTAGTTCAAAATTATTTTTCTACGTACCAAATTCTTCTTCATTTTCCTTCATTATAATACAATAATTAATTACTCACACAACAGTTTTAAGAGTATTTAATAAAAAAAAACCTATTTGAAATCTAAGGTGAAGACCGAGGCAAATGGGGAAATTATACAAGAAAATTAGGGAGAATTAGGTTGAATAGAAATGAAAAAAAAATCAATTCTTTTCGAGCATCCTATAAACTTAAAACTTGAGCAAACTAAATAGTGCATTTATAATAGAGCAAAATAGACAACAGTATAAAATATCAAGTTGTTTTTGACTCGATTCATAAATTTAACATAAATTGAACAAAATGGTAAATTTTCCTGATATCCTGAATTTCTCTTTCTTCATCTTTCATCAAATTCACGACCTGAAGGTTGTTAAAAACCGAAAATCAATTTTCATCATCTTTTCGTTCGAATAAGTTTACCCGTTTTACGAAGGAAATGTCAAATGTTAACATCTGATTTTGATAAGAATTTTCAATCTTTGGAAAAAATACACCAAAAAACCGCGAGGAAATGAATTTTCAACAGTTCAAATTGATATTTCGACTTTTGGTGAATTTTCACAGTTTTAAGATGGCTTACTTGACCCTACATGTACGTACTAGTAATAATGCAGTGGAGAATTTTTCACGATTTATTTTACTGCCTCGAACAAGGCGAAACCCTATTCACCAGTTAAATTGAATTGAATTTTCCAAAAAATCCAATAAAAAAATAAAGGCCCAATTTACCGAATTGCGAATTTTTGATCTCATCACAAAACGTTTGGCTTTTCGATTTTATAAAGAAACTAGCTTCGCTAGTTAGTGCTTCACCCCCAACGCCCCCTCGTATTGCTTTGCAATGCTCGCTACCTCGCGCTTTTTTTTATTCATAGTTGTAACTCTCGATAGGAACTGAAGTCATAAAAATCTACTAAGGCAAATCTGCTCAAAAACGACTTCTTCGATATTTATGATTTTTTTCGAAAATTGGAGCCCCAAAATGGTATTGAAAGACGTGCCAAAACTAATTTTGAGTTATTTGAAAAATAATCGTATTTTGACCTTAGATCACGTTGGTATTGAGAAAATTTAGCGCCTGCGATTAAAGACCTCTTCAAATACGTTTTTACACACCTCCCCCATTTTGGGGCTAGTGGAAAAATACACACCCTATGACCATCTGCGGGCATATAGCACAGTACGTTCAAAATTTGACGAGCTACCGCACACTCCTTTATTTCCTATTCTTAATAACTCTCAATCGTAATTGATGTTACAAAAATCTTCTCGGCCTTTAGCCGAGATCCAAGTCAGAAGCTTTTGGCAGTTGGGGTAAATTACCGTCACTACAAAAAGGCGAACGACAGCAAAACTGTTGCAAATGTCATTTTATGATACAATTTTTATAAGTTGCAATAGTATAACCGTAAGTTTGCGGTATTTGCGGTAATTTACGATAATTTATGGTACTTTACTGTCAATTTTTGTAATTTACCAGTAATTTGATTTATGTAATTCAACGGATTTCATATCATATGTATAGATCAGTATCATTATATAATATAAAATTAACGAACGAACATCTATTCTTTTCGACAGGATTTCTTAGGGAATTAAACGAACTTAAGTTGACTTCAAAATGTAGTGTTTTTACAAAAATCCAAGACTCTGAAACGCCTTTTTTTTGACAGACAATTTCTACAAACACGCTCGTTTTTTTAGATCACAAAAACACCACAAAACCTAAACCTGCATCGTTCAATCCTTCAAATTCTACTCGCATATTTATCAAACGTTCGATATTTCCTCCATATGAAAATATTACAACGACGTTAATAATGAAAAAACCACAAAAAAAAAATGAAAATAATTAACCCTCGATTCCGTTTTTTTATCATTCGCGATACACATGCGATTACCATTTCATCAGCTACCTCCGGGCATTAAATAAACCGATAATAGAAAAGTCGTGCACCTATTAGATTCAAAAAAAAAAAAAAAAAAAAAACATAAACACGAATGCTTATCGAAACCAGATTGACTTTTAAAATCAAACCTATTGAAATTTCACGTTTAAGTAGACTTTAATTAAAAAATGCAGCTCGCATTTTCAAATCTAGCACACATACGAGTACGTATCTCGTATAATGTACAGTTCGATAGGCGGGAATAAAAAAGGGGTTGGGGGGGCCGTAAAAAACACCGAAAAAAATTACATAATCAACAAAAACGTCGATATATTAGAGCAAACGAGGCAAGATTGCGTTTTTTCGAATGCAACTTCACGGTATTTTTTTCCAAATGATTGGATTGTATTTTTTTCGCCATGTTTATTCAACGTCGAGTACACGACGATCGATGCGCTTTGAATTTTTTATCGTGCAAACGCCAGCTACGTCCGTACGTTTACCTCGTATCGAGAAAAAAAGGCGAATACAAATAAACGACAAAAATAACGAGAACGATAATTGCAAAAAGGTATTAGAGAAAAAAAAACACGAAAAAATTTTAATAAAAAAAACTATACCTAGTCGTATAAGTAAATAATAGCTAGAAATATGTCACCGCGCGTAAATGGAATACACAAATTAAGTTGCCTTGTCATTTTCCTTACGTAATTGCAAAACGAACACGACGTCGCTGACAAATTTTCATTTAAACGACAGTTTTCGAACGCCGCGCCGCCATCCCAAATACGCCGCCGATATACGACTACATTACCACACGATCGCCTAGCCGAAGGAGAGGGTAGTTCACGTCGAATTGATACACCGAAAAGGAGCTCGTTGCGAAGAAAATCTCACACGTAGCATGAGAAATTACCTTCAGCCGGTAAGCGATACGAATTTGCATGAAGGTCGAAACGTAATTTCACCGTTTTAATTTGCAAACCGGATCTGAACACGTAAACCGGACCTATTTCGTATGCAAGTGCATCGTGCAAACAGGAAGTGGTTAGCTGGTTACTTGGGAAAAAGTGCAAATTTACATAAAGCTATTCGCACCTACGCTCGGCCATCGCAACCCCGCCAAAAAACCAGTCGTAAAATCTCCGCAATTAGGATCGATACGGAGGTACTACGTATCAGAGCGAAGCGGGGTCGCTAAGCGGGCGACGTCGTCGTCGTTGTCGCCGCCGCGGCGTATATTTTCATTAATTTTTAAAACTGCACCGGGCTTACTTATCTACGAGAATACCTCCGCATAGCCGTAAGCTGGCCTTTGATTCATACCCACGTGAAAACCACCGACGCGACGGCCCGGCGACGAAGCGGAGAGGTGGCATTTCGTAATTGCCTTAACTCGGCTATTAAAACGCCGAATAAGTCGACGAGGGGGCACGCCGAACGCGCTCGAAAAAGCCAAAATCTACGTATCATTTACACCTCCCTTTCGAAACTGGATCATTGCCCATTTGTTTTGAAAAAGGGGTGCTGGCGCGTACGATTCTTAGCATCTAGCCCGGCCCGCGTTTATCAAATAAATAACCTGCCACGAAGCCCTCCCTTCCGCGTTCGCGAAAATTTAAAACCATACCAAGTCGTCGTATTATGGAATTACGAGTACTACCGACGTATATGTATCGTATTGCGTTTACTGCAGCCCCTCATCAAAATGGGGGTGCGCGGCGGCGAAATGTGTAAACACACACACACACACACACACACATATTCGAGATTCTCTTTTAAATCGCGCTCTCATGTTGCGAATTTTCACGCGTTTTCCCATTACTACGTATTTTCCGTTTCGAACGGCCGACCAGTATAATATGCGGCTTCTACTCGTATATGGGACCAGCGTCAACGCCCGAATTTCCTATAAATGTACGCTCGAAGAAAACAAAACATCGTGCCGCAATAAATTACTCGCGCCAAGCCCGATACGAACGCCTTTGCTCGAAACGCTAAATTATACGCGCCTATTTACATAGCACGTCTACCATACATCTCTCGAATAAACACGTTAATAAATCACACCATCATCAGGTATAAATGAACCCGTAGCTAATATCATTTTCTTATTTACGATTATTTCGAAAAATCACGAATACGGCGGTACGGCACTCGAGAGCGGAGAGAAGCGATTTATTTCGAATGATACGCGAGCACGCTATCGAGAAAAAATATCGGCCAAGTTATCGAAAAAGATTAGAAAAAGAAACAATATAAGTCGATCGTTTTGAATAGGTTCGATGCGCTTCGAATATTATCGTTTTGATCTGTTATCGCGAATACTTCGATATTAATTAACAATTGAATAGCGTTTAAAAAACCGAATGTAGATAACGATTGAGGTATTTTTTTCGATTCTCTCTCTTTCCTTCTTGAACTCTCTATTAAATTTAAAGTACGATAGGATTTGTGGTTTTAGGCGAATACAAAGAGGATTCGAGGGAAACAGAGAGTAAAAAATACAGTAATTTAAATTGTCTATGTATTTTCATTATTCAACTTCTTCGATGCACATGTACTTTCAGCGAATGCAAATGGTAAAATCGTCCATTTTTTGCAACCGCCATTTTGTTTTAAAATTCCTCTCCGAATTAATAAATTTTTTTTCCAACTCGATACAAAATTTTGGTAAGAGAGAAAATTCCAGCAGTAATTTTCGCGAATTGTCTACATAATTAACGATAAAATCTTACTATTTTTCAATTTCTCGAATTTTTCAAATTGAATAAATCGCGAGTTACTTGACAAAAAAACAAAAACCAACAAAAACTCACCAACAGGTTTTCTTCAATGTTGTCTTCCGTTGAAAGTGTCCTGAAAAAAAATTCAATTGTTAAAAAATTGATTCTTTTCAAGATCGCAAGATTAAATGAAAATAAAAAAAATATACATGCGAAGTTTTGTACTTCTTCAACGTTTCTTTTCGACACTAAACATGACTCATTTTTCGTTTTTTCCTCGCTCCCCTACACAAAATTTTATTAAAACCGACACGTTTTCCAATCACTGCGATACTTTTTCTTTGAAAAATCCAGCAATTAAAAGAATTTATGAATTTTTACAGTCAAAAATGGCAACAACTTTTAGACGTCATGATCACAGTAAAAAAAAAATTGACGATGTCCCAAGTAAACGAGGGCCATTTTTCTGCTGAACTACAATAAAACGTATACACATTAAATCAAAAAATGAAACTGCATAATCAAGTCTCAAAAATTTGATATAAACTGAAATTACGATTTTTTCCCATTTTAATCACACGTTTGTTGGAATTGAAAAAATATCGAAATCTCGTTGAGACTTTTATGGTTTTTCCAAAAATGGAAATAGGTACTAAGAAACCTTTGTAAAAATCTTTTTAAAAAACTTTTCATTTAGCGAGAATAAATCACCGTTTTTAATTATAATTAATGTATCCGAGCGGTCGCCATTTTCTTCTATTATTTTCGCAAATTTTCACCAACATCGGGCATCATCGATGCTGCAATGTTTTTGTAAGATGCGCCGTCAACTAGCGCATTTAAAATATCTCGCAGAAGGTAAAAGCCTAAGATTCCTGCCATTACACAGAGACGCTTCAACGATTCGAAATTCCTACCGATAACGAGTATTTTCGGCGATTATGAATGTAAATTACGCGTAACCTTTAATTATTTTGCATAGTGAAGTCGTTCGCGTTATCGCGGTTTTTTTTATTCGAACGCTTGTACGGTGCACGCTGCTCGTCTTGAAACAAAAATCCAATGAATTTTTTCAAAATTCTGACGTTAATATCGAATTGTATAAGAATCAAGTTTGAAATATTCGTATTGCGCGTTTCTTACTTTAGAAATTCGCCAAATGCGTAACGAGTCCGCGAAATATCAAAAACTACCTTGGTTGTGTCAGTAGCGCGACGCCATTTCATTTCGAAATTACTGACAGGTACGTGCGAGTGTAATTTAGCTTTCTACAATCGGATTATATTTATTTAAAAGGAACTCGTCTGACTGAAATCAATAGATTTTTATCATCTTTCATTATAACATACATAATGCTCAATTCGATCTAAACGGTCTGTAAATTGTCACGAAAATTATCAAATGAAACCAGGTCAAGCGCACTCGATAAGAGATTTTTTTTTGTCAAAAGTCGAACAAATCCGAAATAAAAAATACTTTTCCCGCATTTCAGATTTGCAACATGACACCATCGTATACGTCACTCTTACACATCTCCTACGTATTACTAACCCTACAACACGTTCGATCGCTAAGAACCACGATGCAACCCACCGAATGGTACCAGAACTTCGACATGGCCAAGATAAACCAAGAAACCGAAGAAGCCAAGCACGTTTACCAGGTAGCCCTGGCGAAAAAAGCGGGCCCTCCCTGCTACGACCCTCCGCTTTACTCCAACACCAGCGACTTCAAAGAACTAGTCAAAAACAGCCAATACTTCATCGACAACAGCCTCCTCATCGAAGCGATTATCGAAGAGTTTTCCTACCAATCCAGATACCTGAGAATTTGCGCGCCTCCGAAATGGGGTAAAACCGTGAATATGAAAATGCTACAAGCCTTCTTCGAACCGGAAGTCCATCCGAACGGTAGTCTACTCGAGCCTCGAACCAACACGCCGAATTATAACTTATTCCGAGTCGGAAATGTAGTCCTAGACAACGGCACCTCTCAAAGGTTATGTAAACCTTTGTTGATACTAAACAACAAACATTTCTGCCACCTGCATCAAGGCCAATACCCCGTTATGTATTTACCATTCCGAAACCTTTCCGGTTTCTCGGTCGACGAGGTACGCCAAAACATCATCAAATTTCTCCAACAACTTTTCCGCGAACACGAATACGTGCTGCCGCCGATGCTGGCGCATAAGAACAAAACCGAAACCGATCCGAACATCATCTCTTGGGTGAACGGTAAGATGTCAAGATATCTTGAAATTTTGAAAGGCAACGTAACGCAATACGAAAGAGCGTTGGATTTCTTAAGTCAGGTATTATTCGAGCACTTCAACAAAAAGGTCGTCGTCATAATGGACGACTACACCGACCCCACGACGACCGCGCAGCAAAACAAAAAGCTCACGTTCGACCAACTCGAAGAAATCGACACGATGGTTAATAACCTGACGTACTCGTTAACGCATAATTTCTTCTATAATCGACTAATCATCATCATTTCTTCCAACGAGTCGCATCTACCCACCTACGAACACTTCTGGGATAACAACATCGCCGCCAGGGATCTCTCGTGGTTCAGTCATTTTGGTTTCAATCAAAAAGACGTCCATTCTTTGTTCAATAATCGCTCCGTTCCCGAAAGCTTGTTGCAATTACCCATAAAAAGTTACGAAACGCCGGCTAAAGACGTTAATATGGAAACCATGGCTAATTACCTGAATCGGGCTGACGTTAAACAGGTCTTATTGGATTATTGATGCGATCGAGGGCAACGACGAAGCAGTACTCGCCATTTCCCAAGATCTTCGGCGATAAACAAATACACCGTGGCTGGAAATCTTCACGATTTTTTCAAATGTATTATTGTTTATAGTGTAAATAAATTGCTTCATTTTTTTCTAACGAGTCAATCAATCAGAACGATAGCACAAGACGTGAGCTAAAACCAGAACAGGAGTCGATGAGGAAATTGAAACGTCTGATATCGCGGAAATTGTAAGATTTTCAAACAAACAAGCGGCTGATGCAGGGAATTCGGTTGTTCGATATCGATTTGACCAGCTCGTCTTTCACGCTCTTCTTTCTAAATCGATTCCATAAGATTCGAGAAGTGTAGTTGACTTCGAAAAAACAAAATGCCAAAACAAACACGTACCAACTTCACTTTTGTAATACAAAATGCAGACGAAAATAAAGACGTGCAAAAAAAAAACCAATCAACATGCCTAGGTAGGTATAGGTACACTACACATAATCACCTATTTCACGACTTCGATCATAATAATAGCAATTTTTTCACTCAACATACGATTTCGTTCCGAAGAAATAAGTACGAAAAACCAAAAAAAGAAAAATTGTAAATTTCAAAATCTCACACTGCTGATGGAAATTTGAGAAAAATTTCTTTTCATGTAAAACCCATTAATAAAGCATCCTCACCACTAAAAAAAAATTCACTCCATCCCAGCTCTCCTTTTCAAATAGGGCCAAATTACCTTCAAACATCTCTTTAAACCCGAAAACCAATTTTCCTGCAAATATTTTCGCAGGAAATCGATCGTGACATCGTATCGAGTTCTTTTGGAAAGTAAGTACAACCAAAAACTGAAATAAAAATAAGCTTCGTGGCTCCCTCTGGCGATGTACCAACGAACACGCAATAAAAACTCGAATAAGTTACGATAAAAAAAATCCGGTCGACGAGGTATATTGCTCCCTCTTTTTTTCAACGGGTGAAAAACAACCCCTAAAAGTACTCTGAATAAAAATCCGCTCGGTTTGAAGTTTCATTGTTAGATGGCGCGACACTGTCTCGATTATCGAATGGTAAGGTACATCTCCAAATATTTTCATTAATTCGAAGAATTTCCCTAAAAAATTTCATTTATTTCAAAAAAACAAACGTTAAACTTAATTGCTCTAGACGCAAAAAAAAACACATTTTTTCAAAAATTTACTCAATACGTACCATTGATTATTTTTCAATCCCTTTTCTCATTACACTCTTGACTCATCCCCCCCCCAAAAAAAAATCATCTACAATCTTGATAACACAAAATTTTTTCATTCGTAAACCTTCAAAAAAACCTTTCCTCTCTTTTTCTGCTATAAAAAACGCTCATTCATTAAAATGTCCACTCAATCCTGAAAGCTTTTAATCAATGTCGCCTCCCCGACGCGTCCCCAGTTTACGTAGCAAAATTTCTTTCTTGAACGTGGCTTTTTCTTGAACGAAAATAACGTCCCATGGTAATCGAAAATTTGATAATTAAATTATCCGCCATTGCGTGCGGTCTTCGACGAACTACCGGGCGACGTTTATTATGCAAATTTTCTCCGTTCGCAGCTTCGAATACCGCCGTACACTCGGATGCGAGTTGAAAAAAAAAAGCAAGGGTCGAAGACTCTATGCGACTTTTTTGTGTACTTTCTCATCCTGCAGCGTAGATTTGATTTAGGTTCAGAGCGTAATGTTTAGGGGGCGGGGGGGCGGAACGTGCAACGATACTGTGCTTCGCTGAAAATACACCGAAGGGATCGTCACCTGAACGTGTACGCAACGATTTAAAACATAGGGATCGTTTGTCTTCAATACATTACAAACGAATCGAAATCGTACCTACGAATCATTATCGAGGACTTCGTGTAGCGTAAACACGAGTTAATACAGCTTCCAAACTGTATTTAAATAATTTCGCCGTTTTCCTTCGTATAACGTAGTTTTACTCGTGTATATCTAATTATTACCCATACTTAAAACTCTAGTATTGTATTCGACGCTTACACACGGGTCGAAATCATCTTCGCGAAATAATTCGATGAAATGAGTATAGCATGAGCGCTTTGTTACTGCTTCGCCGCCTTACTCGCTCAATTTCTATTCCATTTGTCGTATTAAAACCGTTTAAATCGTTATGTACGGCGGATCTTCCGTCAAGTCGTAATTCTCGAAACGAGCTCAAAAACGCCTAAAAATTCCGATCCACCTAGTCAAAATTTCAAAGTTCACCGCGCATTTCACGCGAACAAACGTATTCGTCATTTAATATACGTACAAGATCAAACACTTGATACGCTCCGGCGCGCATACAAGATACGAATAGATACATATTTCGAAATGTTCCGTAAAAGGTGAACCCTCCGTAGGTAATCCTTTCATAAATGAATATGGATTACACATTCTCTTCTAGCTTTTACATAGATATAATACAGAGGCGTACAAATACGTACATGCGAAACGTATTTAATACCGATTTCGCTTTGTACTCGTACCTCCCGTTTAACGCCCCGTACACTTAACGTAGATTAGAAATACTCTCGAATCGTGGATTTTCATTAACTCGTTTCCCCTTCGATAATAATTCATCGTCGAATCCGCAAAACACTTCGGTTCGATATTTGTAAAGGTATTTGGCTAGTTTAGCGAATTTCCACGCAACAACGATGGTTACTCTACTCGTATCACGACGCACAGCAGGACATTTATTTGTACTTAATCCAGCGCGCCAAAAGTCGAAAAAACGATTATCTCAAATAAAGCCGAAACTTATGTAGTTCTGTTGAAGAAGGTTCAAACCAACCGATTCCACATGTGACACCATCCCCCACCTCTCCCCAGAGTTGCTACAGAAAGAACAAAAATGTAAATTTACAAAATCGTGGTAGTTCAGCTGCGCGATACATATTACGCAATTTATTTTAAAAAAAAAAACAAAACGTGTTCATCGAATTTGATTACCAAATAAAGTGTTTTATAGTATTTTTAACGCTTTTTCACGAGATACCTATAGTTGATTTCGAATTTAGATGAACGCAATTATAAGAAAATCACATTCAAACTCAGCACTATGATTTTACTTTTTCAAAAATTTCAATTTGACTTATCTCAAAAAGTCCAAAAAATTCCCGAAAAACTCTACCGTAGTAAATTACTTGAAAATATGCAGTTTACTGCTGCGAAGGTACATTTTGCTACGAAACGCTATTTTTTGAGAAGAATCGATTTTTGTTTTCACAAAAAATTGACCGAATTTCAATCTGCTTATCTGTCTGGGTATGTAAAAATGCAATCAAACGACGAGAAATGAATAATTCCCAACAACGAACCTTCTCTAAGGTACATTCGACGAAATTACCTTCAAGAGGACGTAGCTCTTAAAGCATCACAACGAACATTCCTTCTACGCGACATCCATACAATATCAACTCGAAGCAATTCTACCCTTCGAAATCGAAGGCGTATTCGAAAAAAAGCATTCCACGTCGAACGCATCCATTCGGCATTTAACCTTTCGACATTTCATTTCGTTCACCCTTCGTGAGATAAAAAGCTCAAGAAAATCAGCACACGTTTCAACCGAGTGGAAATGGTGAAATCTCGCTTCGAATCAACCCCCAAATTTCCCTTCATAAATTCCGCTCGTTCGTACAATAAATACAGACTTAATGTTTCCAAACTGAGGGCAACTTTCTACACCGTTGAAAACCTAGAATTCGACGTTAAATCGTACACGGTGCCCGATGCGGCCGTCCTTTTAAAGTGCATTTACCGATCGTCCTTTAAATTAAGTAAATCGAAGTTTTAAAATTCTCTCGACTTAAAATTACCTCCGGATTGCCAAGATTACACGCTTCGTAGCCTTTCCAACACACAACCGGGCTTAAAAGCATTTTAAAATAATGATTGCGTGAAATTCTGGATTTATAGTAGTGCCGCGTATAAAACAAGGGGAATCGGTTGTTAGCGTAGGGATATTTCTGAGCGAAAAAAAAAAGTTTCTCACAAAAGGACCAGACCGATAATGTAATTACTCAATTATACGCCGTTTTTTTTCTTCTTTTTTTTTCGCCGACACTAACGACAAATGCACGGAATTATCGTTCTTTTTCGTAAAAACGAGGAAAAAAATTCGCTTCGAGGTTTTCACGTTTCGGTTTGCAATATTCCTAGTTCCTACATACATACATTTTTCAGTAGTCGACGACGAAAAAACACAAG
The DNA here is from genome assembly GCA_003261595.1 of Maconellicoccus hirsutus. NCBI lineage: Eukaryota > Metazoa > Arthropoda > Insecta > Hemiptera > Pseudococcidae > Maconellicoccus > Maconellicoccus hirsutus. The sequence continues at coordinate 198,678 of QBDW01000074.1, read as the reverse complement.
CAATACGTATTCGAAAGAATATTCGGCGAATTGTAAATCGTCTTTAATAAAAAAACACGGATTTCTTTCATCGACTATTCCTCTTCCTTCCTCTTCCTCGATTGGTAAAAAAAAAATCAAAAAAACGAATCGTCAGTGGATCAGAAAAAATGAAGAGCAATTTCAGTCTCCTATTTCTAGAAGATAATGCCATTTCCTCTTCCTTACACATCCTCCAATTCCTAGCATCGTCAAAAGTTCAAAAAGTGAATACAAATTCCTCGCAAATGATATACAACTTTAGAGATAGCGTTACGAAAAAAAAAACCACAAGGTCCATGGCTCCAACTCGGGCTCCTTTTTTCGCATCCCATCATTTAGGTAAACGCACGAGGACGAGCCACGAGCCTTAACGACGAAGTTTTTTTTTCGGGTAATTAGAAGCACAACGTAAGCGTTTTTCTGCGTTATGTAAACGCGGAGGACGCACGAGCTATATTAAAACATCGGGGAAAGAAAAAAAACAGCAACTTTTTTCTCGTATTTTTCGGGTGTTTTTTTTCGCCGCGTAGAGAAAAGAAAAAGTTTAAAAAATGTTATTTTTTAGCAGGGACTGTACCGCCTGGCGCAGTTCTTACATGTATCCGAGAGATTAAACACAGTTTTCCTAACAAAGATTAATTCCAGGCAAGAGGCGTCCACCTAATTAATCTAAAGTTTTTCCGTCGGAATTTGCTTTTCGTTAATCGCGCGCACTGTTGCTGTACACCGACAAATGGCGGATCGCATTTTAGTCATCGTCCGACCGAGGTAGTTCGTCAAGTACATAAAACGAGCTCCACGACGACACCAAAACGAGAACATTTTCGAAAAATTTCGTCTCGATAAAGGAAACGATTGAAATACCGATATTATAGCCGCGCGGCAGAGCAACCGATAAAGCGAATATTTTACGTTGCTCATTTGTCAGCTTCGAGATACGAGCCGAAATGAAATATTTGGTAGTGCGACGCCTTCAGGGCGAGAGATAACGATTGTTCTTTCTCGAAATACACGCTGACTGCTTCTTTTTTTGCCCTCTTTTATCCTCCCCCGCTATTAAGCGAAACCCCTTTCAAGAGGTCGCTTAACGATTTTACGTAGTAGAACGTTAGCTAAGGGTTAGAAAATTTTCCCGGGACTTGACCGACGTAATGGCGTCTTCTGTATTTCGGTGTTGGCTTGCTGCTTTTTTGCGTTTTTTTTTCTTTTTTTCTTTTTTTTTTTTTTGTTAAAACTCCATTTGCACAGTGGTATTCAACGTCAAAGCGCATTTTTTCTTTACGCTTAAACAATGGGGCGAAACAACGACGGTGCGGACATCAGCAAATGAAATTAGTCGAGCTTTTCGTTTCGATTCATATCTCAATAAAATTCTTTACATGATAAATTACCAGTGTAATTACAAAAACATTGATTTTTTTTGCAAATTCACCCACAAAGTTGGTTAAATCACATTTTCAATGAATACGATTTGCAAAACCAGATCCAAGGAATGTAGTACTTTTCAAAGAAAAGTGAGTGAATGAATAAATAAAAAAATAAATAAATAAATAAAGAAAGAAAGAAAGAAACAGACAGACAGACAGACGGACAAACAAAGGAAATTAGTGCAGCAAACGAAAATACTTATTCCTCCATTTTTTTCAAAAATAAAGAAAACATCAATAAACAATATACGTACTCAATTCATTCTTTTTTACATACGTACTTTCGTTCTCTTCTAGAAAAAAGTTTTTTTCTTATATTTTTTTCAATTCATAGGTAAAAATATTACTCATATCATTTTGCCTCACCGATCTCTTAAAACCAGGGTTGCCATCTTCAGGGATCTCAATACGCAAATCTGGGGATTTTCACTTCGCTGAAGTGGCGAAGGGATTCCTTCAAGGATTTCGCATGTTTGGGTGATTTTTCAGGGAAAAATTCCTAAAATTCTGATTTTTCAATTTTTTAATCAAAACCTTCCCAACTTGCAATTCCAAATATACTTTTGATATGTCAAGTTTTTTTTTTCCTATTTCCCCAATCCTTCTTAAACACTTCTAATGGAATATGCGCGAAATTATATTAATTAAAAATTTATTAATGCGATATCTGTGATATCCTATCATTATTGATACTGAAACAAATTTGAAGAAAAAAGACAATAATTTTTTCAATCTCGGGGCTAATACGAGTATGTTTATTTCAGCGGTATGCAGCTGACTTCAAAAAGTATTGGGATTTTTTTGGAATTTTTATTTGTTTCTAAATATTATGAGAAAATCGGATACAACAGATTATTGAGTTTCCAGACAAGGAATTTTTATTGTTTAGGGATTTTTTGGGACGGAGAATGAGAGAACTTTTCAATACCAAGGAATTTTGTAAAACCCCATCTGACAACCCTGCTTCAAACTCCTGTTGCCCATCTGAATAACACGTCGTCGTTTGTCTTTCATCCCTCGCGCAATTTGACGTTTTTCTCTCAATTTGCTTCTCAAGTAATGATATTTTCACTAGTTTCCAAATTCTTTATTTTTACATATGTATATTCAATACATGTTAGATTATCATGATAACTTTCACCGAAAAAGAGTGTTTTTCATCGAATTCGGCCACGAGAAAAATTGAATTTTAGAAGCCCAATAAAATAGAAACTTGAATACGAGCTTTGAACCTAGGTAACCTAAGGAGTGAAAATAATTTCGGCTTTTCCTACAGCTTTACTACATGTTCGAACTTGATATACGCAAATAACTTACTGCAAAATAAGATCGATGATTATGAAATAAATTAAAAATACCCTACAAGTAACTTCCAGTTCATGCAGCGGAAACCCCCTGAATTTCGTCAATTTCGCTCCGCTACCTTCCCCCTTACACCACGAAGACATCGAAATCTATCTCATGGCACATCCTTAGCCAAAGAAATTCGTCAAAAATTAACAAAACCGTGGAAAAAAAATCATCGAATTCCTAAAATAACCCTAGAATCTTAAAAATCGTAGCACGTTCATTACACTCAAGTTGAGTTCGCATTACACCGACACCAAAATTTTACTCCGTTAAAAAATCTCGACGCGAAAATCCCTCATAGCCGACGAATTAACCGTAGGATTTCACCAAATCGAAATTTTTGGCACGGGAAAAAGAAACTTCGAAAATTATTAAAATTAGCGACGCTTTTTAGCGAGTTGGTAAAAAAGATGCGATTCGGGACTTGATTGTGCATTTGAAAAATCTCTCCGGTTTTAAACGTATATATAAAAGCGAAACGGGGCAAAAAAAGGGAGGAAACGTTTAAACGTCGAAAAAGCCCGAAGAGAGAGAAAGACTACAAGCTACGGGTTTTTTAAAAGAGTAACTTACGAGTATTTTATGCTTTCGAGTTGCTGCCGCGCTGTGTATATACTTTAGCCGAGCTGAATTGGAAATTCTATATATCAAGAGGTTGTCTCCGCTTGTAAAAAAAAAAAAATACACGGTAGAGCGGTCAAGGGTTATAAAAAGAGACGACCAATCTGTGTATGGGTTGAGAAAAAAAAGATAAAAATCGTACTTAACCTCGTTCTCTTTACGTTACTATCCTCGAAAAGGTTACGAAAATTTGTATTTTTTTTCGCACTATCGTTCCAAAAAAAAAAAAAAATAGAAAAAGAAAAAAAATCGACGCGAAAAACCCATTCGCTCGCCAACGCTGTAAGAACACGCGGGACGCGGGGTAGAACGGTACAAGAAATAGATTAGGAAATTCTCCTAATCGGAAACGCCGGGCTTCGAATTTACAATTTCAGTTCGGTAAACGCGTCACCTCGTCTGTGAAAAACCTCAAAATCCAATATTTTTTTCCGGCCCCGGTATCCAATAGGTTTTTATACCGATAAAAGGACTCTCTTTTAAAACTCCACTCGTAAATTTACCTCGTGTAATGTCCCGCCAAAGGGTTCAAGCAGCAGTTGAAAAAAAAAAGTTAAAAGTTGCACATTCGTTTTGATTATTTTTAGCCCGTTAGATACCCAAAAAAAACCCATACGAGTTTCCCTCGTTTTACTTTTTTTTCCCCCATTCGCGTTCTTTCTTCTTTTTTAGCTCTTTTTTTCGGTAATATAAAATACAGAATATATTCTTTAATCTACTTAATTGTACGACGTTTCTGTGTTTTTTTTTTTTTTTTAATTTACAGCGCCATATGGGTTCGATCAAGGTATTTGAATTTTTTTACCGAAATTATCTCTTTATCGAGATCAAAGCATTTGACCGGTGTTCCAAATTAACGCAGTTTCCCCTTTATTTTCGTCGTTTACCGATAGCAGCTTTTTAATACGTAATTTACATTAATTAGAATTATCTTGGAAAACGCACTCGCCCAGTATAACGTCGAATCACCAAAAAAAATATTCAATCAAAATCAAATAAAATCACTGGAATTCATTTTGGTAATTTTTATATTAAAATTAAATAAAAAAATAATTCAAGCGCAATTAACTCGATATATTCAAGAAATACACTTTCAAACCTTATACACTATTTTTGCGAATTGCTTAACCACACTACGAAACATATAACGTTCAAAAAGTAATTTAAACCCGAACCACCCCCCTTCACATTCTGTCATAAAATTCGTCTCGAACCGTTTCTTCCATCACCTACGCGCAATACCTGGAGCTGCTGTAGAAACCCTTTTGGCGAGTATACAGAGTTGACCCCTTCTTCAACCTCGTTCAACCTGTCTTCCAGACTCCGGCAATATAATCGCAACGGTTCACCCTCTATTTTGATCCGGTCGTACGTTAGGTATTCGCGAATGACTAGATAGAATATCATTGTTAAGCCACCTTGGGAACAAAATGTTGCCAATCTTGAAAGAAACAGAGGTGGAAAAAAATTACCAAGCGAGGGCAGATGATGCTCGTAAATACCTGCGCTAAATCCCACGCATATCGCCCCTATCGGCCGAGCCTGGTCACCGGTCCGAGGCTTGTTAATCAGGTTTTCAGACGTTTAATTTGCACTCACCCTAAAAACTAATCGTTTCCCTAGTCGTTTTGCATATTGTTACTGTGGGAGTTTGTAGGAGAGACGACGGGTAAAAAAAAATTACTCGATGTTACGTTTTGAGGTTTTTATCGAAGACAACTAAGTAGGTGCTCAGAAGTGAATACGATTTAGTAGCACAAAAATGTGTTCGGTGGTATCAATGTGTAATATCTGAAGTGACTTTTTTCAAAGTTTCGAGTAAATCTTTCTACTACGATTTCAAACGTAAGTTGAAAAATTAATACTATCGACTTTCCGTAAACATAAAAATTCGCGTCCCCCCCCCCCACTCGACATTACATCCGTTCCAGTCCTATCTAAAATACACGTAGCTTCCCATTGAGCGTGAAATTTCGCACCATCCATGTAATTATCTCAAAAGTAAGATCTATACTGAATACGCCCGCCATTAGTATAATTAAAATTCGCAATTAACGACGAGGAAAAAAAAACACGATATTCGTTAAATTCTTAGATCATTTCATTAACTTAATGAACGCGCAACGTCGAAGCAACATCGTAGCCAGAAAAAAAATCCCATCGTGAAAAAGCTCGCAAACTCCGTTACGATTCATTAACGTTGGCGAGATTAATTAAAAGTTTGAAATAATTCGCAACCGGCGGCGACGAAATTAAAGTCATAGCAGAACTTCTGTCACCGCGTATACCGAAGATATTCCAAGCCCAGACGCCTCGTATACACGCTTCTCGCTTGAAAAAAAAAAAACTGCCATAAAATATTCGTAAAGTTGAATTACGCTCAGAAACAAACGGAGAAAGCGAACGAGAATGGTGAAAACTTCATTAACTACACGCTATCCATTCGTACACGTCGTATTTACTCATACCACCACACACGCACATGCTGCCACGTATATAAACGTGACTAGCAAAAGTACCCTTTTGAAAGGTTCTCTACAGCGAAAAGGGTTGATGTTAGTCGTACTTCTCGGCCAATGGCGGGACGAGGTCTTTATACCGAAGGAACACTTTCTTTTCCTGGTCCTTTCGTCGTGCACCCTCCGCCGCAGCTTCGAACGCCACCTCCCGACGCTTCGTTCGTATTCAGCGCGCCCGCTCCCGCCGCCTGCGCCACACCCGCGCAAACTCCTTTCACCATCCCTATTTCGTGCGCCTTTAATTCATTGGGGTAAGTTTTATATCGGACTACGCCATATTGTAACTATTTTCGCGCCCGTTTCACGACGCCGCACCTCGCCCACGCTACACCTTTTTCCCATTCTCTCATTAATGTGTGAAGAATCACGTAAGGTAGCTCGAATGCCCAGATCGGGCTTTCATCTTACCCCGAACCCAACTTTTTTTTTCACGTTCGAACTACGCGTGAGAATAATTAGAAATGGGAATTCTCTTTTTATTTCGAAGCTCACCGCTTGCAAAAAAAAACAGGTATTCTTTTTATCTCGCTTTTCCTCCGCATATTAGCACAGGCTTTCCGATGAAATACCTATTCTTTTTACACCAAATTACGCATTCTCGCTGTAGCAAAAACCAGTGAAAAAAATTTTCTCGCGTGAGAATACGCGTTGTATACCTAGTTGACCAACGTATCATTTGATCGCGGTCGTCGCTTGAATATTGTACGCGCCAATGGAAAAATTTTTCCTCGTCGCTGCTCGGGCATTTATCAAAATTATCTCTCACGTTGACTTTTTTAATTAATTGTCCCTAAAAGGCGTTAAATTGTTGAAATTTTCCCATCCTTGTATACGGTCGACTAAGAAATTACGTATGGGCATTCGACAGAGGGAAGGACGGATTGCAAATTTTTCGGCAAAACTTGATTTTACAACGATGACGTAATTTCTGTAAATTTTTCGTAAACGCCGGAATGAAAAATACGCTATAATTTCCAAATATTTAGTTCACTTCTCAAAAAACGAGTATGATTTTCTTTCACGCGCGCTCAACCGAATGAAACACTTCTCGCCGTTAATTTCATAAAATTTTTTCGTTTTCATTTCAAAATTCAGAAAGGCGTTTCAATTTGCATGATGTTTAGACGGAAATTCAAGGTTTCTTCGCAAGATCCCAAGTCTTGGATTTGGAAATGATGTATAATGTGAAAATTATCAACATTCCGTTATAAAGTAACATCAAGTTAAACGGGGAATGAGGGCTTTAAACCTCAAATCTTGAATAAATCTAAATTCTAGATCATATTTGTGAAATCTATCAAGTTTACAGGTATCGGTATTATTTTACTGGTTCGAAAATCAGGTTATTAGGATGTTTTGAAATTCTTTTATGGTAATAACGAATCGGAAAATTTTCACGATGCCGACTGGGTCATCAGGAATACGTAATTTTAGATTTTTTCGAATAATTTGCTGGTTTTTACATCCGGAAAGGATGTGCTGGATAGATATGGAGTCATAATTATGGAATTTACATATTGGTGTAAAAACATTCTTCGCCATTTTGCCGGATAAATGCAATTTGAAAGAACTTCAGCACCTTCGACGGAGAACCAATTACTCGTAAAAAAATGACTGATTTCGCGCAAACAATACATTCCTCAAACACCAGCGTTCGTACCTTTACAAAAATGCAAATTCAAACGACAAAATTTCGCCAAAATTCCCAAGCCCGCAAGATATTTCTGCGCAACCCCTTTAAAACGAATTCCTACACGGTGCACTTGAAAAGGCCACAAAGGGTACAGCTACCACGTACCTCAAAAGCAATTTTTTTTCTCGCCGGACGGAAACGTACACGATACATGTAACATTTGGGAGTGGCTGCGGCTACGCAACGAAGACCACCATTTACCACACAGAAACGGAGATGGAGAACGACCCGCGACACAGAGTGATGGATCGTCGTGACAAAAACTGAAACACATCCCATCGTTAAGGTCCGCAAACGGTTTTCTTTCACATGACATCCATAACCCACACGAACACCATTCACACTCTCGCATTTCACGTTCTCTTTACCTAAAACCCCGAGTTTTAGAAATCGTCCGCACCGCACCGCAACGTTCAAAAAGCTCCCAAAAAGATGCGGAGAATAAAAAAGAAGATACGTGGAAAGTTAACGCCGCAGGAAAAGCTCACGCGACGCGAAGAGGGTTTTTTTTGCCGCTTTGTTACGTCGCCACCGCTGCCGCCGCCGAGCTTCAAAATGAAAACCGCCTCGTGCTTTCACTTGTTTTTCAAACGATAAAAGTTTCTTTTTAACAAACGTCCTGAATCGTATGTACATTCGAGGATAGCTTTCTCTTTTGTTTTATTCCCCGTGCTGCTGTGTAACAATTCACACACACACAACAAAAAAACCCAACTCATTAGAAAAAACTGCCGCAAATCCTGGCTAATTACAGTTTTTGTTTTGTTCTTTTATTTGTTCTATTTTTTCGCCGCACATAAATAACGGTAAACAGAAATGTTACTTCTGGTGTAACGAAGCCACGTTGCCACGGTTAAAACTTACGAGAAAATGCTACCTTTGTATCAAGTACCGTCGCAACTTGATGAATTTTCCCAGAGAAAAAAAATACACATATACATACACAAACGTAATATACCTACTTTATGACTGTACACTACATTTACATTAACTCTTTACTAAAAATGTTTATTTGCTTCGTGTTTTTTTTTCCCCCCATAACAAACTTCCTACGTTTTTTCACCTTAATTTTCCTCTGAAAAATTAGATGTACACGTTTTTTCCCATTTGCAGAAACGAGTCTTAGTAATCAACTTTGCTTTTGTGTATTTTCCAAATAAGTTCTTAATTTCCATTTTTTTTTTCAAACCATGAAAAGATGATTTTTTACACGCTCTAATTCGTTAAACTCGTGACAAATATATTTCAATTATACGCATATGGAATCCATGCACGATTCGGATAAAACATTTGTAAATTATGAGAATCCGCAGAACAAACCCCAGATTGAAACCCATCTCCCATTGAGAAGTTCACAACTATCAAATTTCAGAGTAGGCTGCCCAAGATCTTTAATATTTTTCATAATTTCCACACCGCGAAAAAATGCCCCCTCCAAAAAGCTCTCATATTCACACCTCGTCTGTCAAATCACAAACAACAATTAACGAACTACTTGAAACTCCACCATACAAATTCACTACTCCGCGTAAAAATATATCGAGCCCATCAAAACCATCAACGCAACCAATCACCCTATACGATTTCTTTTTCACACATTTTCACTTCGGTATTTGTTAAGAATCTACAAACACACGTTTAAACTCTTGCAACGGCGTAAAATACGGCAAAAAAGTCCCTCAACTCGTTTTCACGAAACGAATACTAAGCGAGTACAAGGGATACGACGAGAAAAACGGAAAAACCTAAACAGAAAAAAAAAATCCCAAGAGTTATTTTGAATAGAGTACTAATTGACGTTTTAATCGAAATACGATTTCAATTTTAAAACAAGAGGACATTTCATTAAAATTGGAAGCGCGTAAATTTGAAACGGGTCAAACCGTAAATTAGACTTTTGTTTGTAAAAGTTGACTCGGAAATTTCAAAATCGAAGAAAAGGGTTCTTTTTATTTCGAATGAAAAAAAAAACTGAAAAAAAAAGGGTGTGAGTTTTGTAGTACATACACGATACACACGTTTGTAGAATCCGATGACTATATTAATCTGAACTTTTTTTTTTTTTCGCCGACATTATTAAGTATTAATTCACCGAGAGATACTGGTATTTTTCATTTAAAATTCATCTCGGGGAACGCGTTCAACAATACGAAATTAATTCCCGTTTGCAAGATCGTTTAAAGAAAACAATCGAGAGGAGTTCTATTCGAATAATTGCTCGGATATTTGTTTAGAAGGGGACGCGATAACTTATTTCATTCGATTAAGTCGGTTTATTTATTTTGATAAAAACGTTTGTAAATAATAAATGAATATTTTAATTAATTCGAGATAATTAGTAAGCATAATTTCAGATCTTCAAAACACTTAACATGGTATCCGACCACAGACGGATTTCAGATTTTGACGCCACTAGACTGAAATTTAAACGCCGCTTTTCAAACGAGCCCCCCACCCCAGAAAAAAATTAATTTCGGTGAAACAATTTATTAACTAACCTGTATTTTTTTAACTGATTACAATAAAACGAATAAAATCTCTCCTTAAAACTACCATTGGGAGATGAAATTTAAAAAAATTTTCGACATATATATTTTAGAATTTTTCAATTTCTTTCTGCGAAATTGCTTATTATTTATGAGATTTTTCAACTTTGGTATTTCTTTGTCGCCTCAAAATTTTACCGCTCTGAACTAAACTTCTCCCTCTTCCCAATGTAAATTCGTGCCTATGTACGACCATAATTACATATGGTTGTATTACAAACGCACATCGACGAAGTGGCGGTAGCACGAGATAAATCAATTATATTGTGTACTATCTTTGCTAGTTGAGGAGCTTTGCCACCACCACCTCCCCCTTCCTTCGCAACGCTCGCTACCACACATTTTTTTTTCTATTCATGATATATATAACTCTCAATCGTAATTGATGTTACAAAAATCTTCTCGGCCAATCAGAAGCTTATAGCAGTTGGGGTAAATTACCGTTATTACGGAAAGGAGAATGACAGTAAAATTGTAGCAAATGTCATTTTATGATACAATCTTGATAAGTAGCAATAATTACCGTAAGTTCGCAGTATTTGCAGTAATTTACCGGTAACTTGAAGTAATTTACTGTCAATATTTGTAATTTACCAGTAGTTTAATTTATGTAATTCACTGGTAATTTACAATAATTTAACTATAGTTTGCGGTTTTTCGGTAAATTACCGTTGACTTTCCGTATTTACGATAATTACCGGTAACTTACGACGTTCAAAATTTGACGAAATTCGGTTCGTTCGTTCGTTCTGGCGTGATGAGATCACAAAGAAAGCGGATATCATTTTAAATATACTACATGGATTACACACCCAGAAATGGATTTGAAAATTTTTCAAAAATTCTAAAGAAGGCAAAAAAGAACCATGTTAAAAACTGAGGCACGAGTCAGAAGTTGCGCAGCGCAAGTTCAAAGGTTCCATTGATATTGTGAGAGGTGGGAGGGGGGTAGAAGGAAATAAGCCGAAATTCAATATCAATCATATCAAAATGTAGTAATCGGACTGAAGTTTATTTTTAGATATTTCCTATGGTCAGTTATACGCTTTTCGATCCGAAGGAACCAGCCACCTTACGCACCACCTTATAAGGAAATATGAAAACTGCAACGCAGCCGGATTAAAAACGCGAAAAAGGAATTAAAACCGTTGCTTTTGGTCGTGCTTGCATACAATTTGGCAAAAAAATAGAAAAAAAACCTAGAAAGCGTTAAAAATTTAGTCTTTTTAATTTTCGACTCCGAAGTCCGGACGACTGTTTCGAAACGACGATGCGAAAATTGTAAAACAAACATTTACATTATTTTTTGATAAAACGAAAATTCGGGTTACAAGTATATTAAGATAAAAAGCGGAAGTTCTCTATTGTACGAATAAACGTGGAAAGAGTCGACATCGGGGGCATGGCGAGCGCGGTAACGGGTAACGGGGGCGTCAAGCGCGCCACCGTGTTTCGTATACGTTTTTAAAGAGGGAAATCAACTTCATGAGTATGGATTTTTATGCCAAGAGCAGCTTTTACGACCAAACTTTAAGTTAGTTTCGGGCCAGGAGTTCGTAACATGTCGTACGAGATGGTTGAAAAATTCGCATCCCCTTTTCGCGTATCCTCGAAAAGAAAGCTTTCGCGTCGCCGACTCCCATCACGAGCTACTGCCTACGTCGGTGTAATTATACCAATAAAAAGCTCCTCGCTCGTAACCCCCCTCTCGCGTTCTTGGTTCAATTTACTCGTACGTTTTTTGTTTTTTGTTTTTTTTTTTTTCGTATCTCGTACACAAAACTGTACTCGTACATACGCGCACATTGAGAAACCATATTAAAGGAGACCCTCGCGAACGGTTTCAAGTGAAACAGAAAAGAGTCAGCGAACAGTACCGAAACCAAGTACGGCCAACATAAAGATTCATTATAACAAAATGCTGACTTTTCGTTTAGCCGCGTTGAAAATACACGAACTGCGACTACGAACTACGATATTTTTTCAAAAGAGCCAACCTATATATGAAAAGTTTTATAAATTTCTTCTTTCGTTTCGCTCTCGGACTCTTTACAAATGACTGCTTTGATCATCAGTTTGTGTTTGTGGAATGATTCCAAAAACGTTTTACGCCTTCTGTGCTTTTTTTTAAATATAAAACGGCCGTGGCAGCTAACGCGGGACGGGTTTTCTTTCAAAAGCTTTCTGTCCGTTATGTTTTCGCTTCGTGAAAAAGAATTATCTAGATTTTTTGCAAATTAACGTTTTTTTTTTCATTCGTTCAACGAATATTTCCAAAACAAACGCCCCAATTCGTTTCTTTCCTATCTGTTTTGGTTTTTTGTAGACTTCTGTTGCATTCATACTAGTTGATTTTTTATCTCGTTTTTTTCTCTCTCTCTCTCTCTCGCGAAAGAGATCGCCATTCTGAGATAAAAATCATTCGCATCGGGGATGACTACAAAGACGACGCCATTTTACGCGTTTTTAATCTTGGCTGCGAAATACGTCCCGTTCTTATTCCCGAGATGCCAACCTCCGCGTAAGTAATAAAATGAAAAAAAATGCGACGCCGGAAAAAAAAGAACGCCGCGGTGACTTCGGAGGAAAAAAAATCAAGTATGCAAATTACGCCATAAATATGTAAATTAACGCGGTCACAAAACCTCATTTAAATATAGTCTTTGAAATTTTTTGAGTTAGATGACGATGGCGAAAAAACCTACACGTAAAAAAGGAAAAGCCGCCGCAAAAGTATTCAACTTGGTAGAAATAGCTTAAAGGCTATTTGTTCAATTTACATTTTTCCCTATTATGTCGTGCGCGCGTTCGAATTTTCAAGTGTAACTTATCATCGTCGTCAGACGATTTTTCTTTTTTCACAAAACCGATACTTGCTAAATAAGTAAAAGAGTGAATTTTTTTGTAGCTTTTTTTTTCATCGAAAATTTCCATTTCACGGAGAAACTCCGTCGAGGAGCGATTAACATTATTTTCATTATGCTCCTAACGCACCTTCGACTAAATAGAATTTCGTCAAAACGTAGAAAAAATAAAAAATAGTACGGGCTCATCCACGAACATTGCAATCCTACCTTTGAACCATCACTTTGCAGTTCCCTCTAGAGTCAGCCATGTCAGCCATTGAGGAATTCATTCTACAACTTCTCTCACACCTATCGAGTCGATTGAGAACACCTGAGAAAGTTTTCTTGATTTTCTAGAAACGATTAATGAAAAAATATAAAACCCGTTTTGCAAGTTCATCAGAAAATCAACTAATGGATCATTCCATGTCAACTCAGGCAAAATTGTAACTTTGGGTCATCGATTCTATTTTTTTTATTTTGCACGCGTGTACACCACATACAGCTGAAATTTGTAGTCAAAACAAAATTGCGCGTATTAACGAAGGTAAACATCACGTGTACACGTATTTTCTGTATTGCTTCACCATCGAAATGTAGAAAGGACAATAAGTTAGCTTCGTTTGCACAACACCAGATTTTACAGATTCTGGTAAATCTGGGCAAATTGTAATTTTTGCCCAGTTTTACTAGAATCTGTAAAATCTGGTAACGTACGAACAAATCTGTAATCAGCACAAAAACAAACATTCCCGCTTACAGAATCGCTCAATCTCCTAATCTGATACATTTCACAACGTACTGAAAAACGAATAACTTCCATTAGCCAAGTTCACTTCTAGAGAAGCAATTAATCTCGAAGGCCTTCGTAGATAATTCACGACAGACAGCTAATTTATCAAAATATAAATAAAAATCTAAATCCAAATAATTTAAATTAATCAAGTTAATTTAATTATAATAATTTTATTTAAAAAAAAAAGAAAATTATTATTATTATTTATAAAATATTAAGCGAATATTTATTTTTTATTTCACAAATTAATTTTTTTCTTAAAATATATAGGTAAATTTAAAAAATTACTTCAATTATTAATAATTGATTATTAATTTATTTATATTAATTATTGAGCAAAAATCTACGTTACGATAATTGTCAGACGACTACTGTCAGATTTCGACAATTAAAAATTCCTGTTGTTAAATCAGCGCAAAAACCATTCAAAATGGAGTCGCAATTCTGTCAAATTGACAAATTCATCAAATTCGACCCAACACCGAGAACGCCCCAGAGCGGCAATCATGTTACGTCACGTCCATTAAATTGGGCATCATGAATCGAGAATACGATTAAAACGAAAATCACATCATGGCGGGATTTTTTTTTTTGCAAACACCATTAAAAAAATCAACTCCGTAAAGGGGAATAATTTACACCATGACACGTCGTTTGTCCATTTCACGTACATAATAAGATACGAAAACGTGGTCTAAACCGCCTTAGGTAACGTACCAGAGTAAATGACCAAAATAAATGGTAAGGGGAAACGTTAAACGTTATTGAACTTATAGCAATCCGCATCAAGGACTTTTTCTGCAGCTTGTTACCGAAGGTATGTATCGAAAGTTTATTAATATGGTTTCGGCGTTTGCGTTCAGAAGTGTTCGCTTAGCTTGGTAAATGTGCAGACGAGGTCGAAACAAGCGAGCAGCTTTATTTTAATGGCGTACGTATCGAGCTATACGTCGGTTAAAACGACCGATGGAACTCTTATTACGGTTTAATTATTAGACGAGCGCGGTAAAGGTTTGCAAAATTAATTTTACTCAGAAAGTGAACGGCGATGGTCGAGAAACGATTCGGATATGGTAATTGGAAACGCGCACTATCGTCATATCGATGACGCGTGGCTTTCCATTCTAGCATCCACTTGATAAGTTTCGCAAATTGTACGTATTCGCGCGTCTATAAATACCGTGTAATAACATAACGCGCGGCGTTTGCGATATCGTTTTGTAATTATCATTTTCTTTAACCTAAATTCGAAATCACGACAAATACCACCGCGTCAAAAAGCCGCCGTACGCGAAAATTTCCCAAAACGAGACGCCCGTTTGAAACTACTACAAGTCACTTATTTCTCCGAAACTTTGTAATTTTCAACAAAAAAAAACCGATTTTAATATGCTATCGCAATACCGCTCTGTATATTGGAAAATACACCCCGCAGATTTGCTTTTTTACGCCCAAAACCGCGTTATTTCTTCACAGCTAACAACGTATCTACAAACACCCGTTCTCGAGAAGTTTCCAAACACGTTGCCAATTTTTCAAGCCTTCGCTTCAGCGCCATTTTGGCAAAGAAAACGAAAAACTCTCTAATTCGATACAGTGTTTCAGACAGCGATACCATTTTTCATCGAACCAATCGCCCTCGCAGTTCGCTAACCCTATTTTACCGACGAAAATCGTAATATCCGTAACGTGTATATGGAAAAAATACACGAAAAAAAGTTGTGCCGGAATTTCAAACGATAAATAAATAATTTTTTGGTAAACGCTTCCTTTGAAAATGCACTCCGCGTTTTTCCTCGCATTCGGTGGCCCAAAACGCGAACGGACGGTGAACGCCGGCGTATTCTTTTAATAGCGTCGTCGTGGCCGCGCCATCGATGCCAATTCACAACGTGAAATAAATTTTCTGAATTTCTAAACATCGATCGTTAGGTGAATCAGCGAGTTTTTCTTTCCAGCAGCTTAACATCCGACAACTTTTTCGATTTTTCTGATTGATGAAACAGAAATCGCTTCGATGGTGGTTCCATGATTCCAATGTGGTTAATATTCCATTTTCGATGTTTCATTCAAACTAACAGATGCGATTATAAAGGCGAAATTGCTACAGAGTACAGATGAATGAAATTAGTGGCAATTCTTCCAGCAGCATGCTCAATAATTACTAGCTTCATTTCAGTGGGCTCACGATAGAGATAAATTTTTGGTTAGTTTTGACATTGAACAAACTGAGTCCAGTGCGATCATCTTCGGTTGACGAAAACAACAGCAGATCTTTCTACAGAAAAAAGTAAAATTTGACTTCGTTTAGTAATAGTTGCGTCTTCTTCCAATTTCGCATACTGATTCAAGATAATTCTGTACGTGTTACATGAACAGGACCTGTGTGAATTCTCCTTGGCTTCCGGCATTTCTTCATTCAACTGCCGAGTCTTGTAATTAATCGTGTTTGTGGTCAGTAGACCTTTGACGTCGAGTTTCGTGTTACTCGCCGCGAAATACGCAACGATACGGCGTTACTATACATTTCTACGTCATCAGGTGCATTTCAAAAAAAGGCAAAGGGTTAGGTAACTCGTCCCGCGAATGAGCCACGAGTTCTATAACTGGTATGTCTTCATTTGAACGAGTTTTTTTTTAAGGAGGTACTCGCGAAGGAGTAGATTCACTTGTTCAACCCCTTCGAGTTGTTGATTCGAAAAAGGAATAAATCAAAACACGATAGATATAATTTTCGTTCGATAAACATTCACGACATTGAGTTAAAATATTCGTCAATAGCGAAGATGTTTTGCGAGAGTTTCAACGTTGATGCGAAATATTAGCTCAAGATGGATGATCACACGTGTGAAGTAAAATATTCAAGTATTTCGCCAAACACAATCACATCAAATTGTTGGAATTGGAAAAAATTCCAAATAAACTTAAAACAATACGAAATGAAGTTCTTATAGGTAAAATGAGAAAATAAATTAAATCGAAATCTCAGACCAGTAACGCGCTCTTTCTTAATCAAAACGAATCGCGACACCGACGAAGGGTTGTTCTCTTCAAATAATACCGTAAATAAATTTCAAAGGGTTAATTCAAACGTGTTACGCTCTCTGTGAATGTTCGTTGGCAGTTGCACAGCAAAAGGGGTTAAAAAAGAACAGAAGTGAATTTTGACAACTTTCAACAAAGCAAAAAAAGCGAAAGATTAAGTTAAAGAATTAACAGCGATATTCCACGACGCATAATTCGATTAGCTCAAGATAGAAGAAAAATTTCGATAATTTTTTCATCACATACAATAGTTTATACGTTTGCCATTTTTTTAGTTTAATGCCGACGATATATCGTTCATAATTATCAATACAATGTAGTCAATATGAACAAAACCCCGATAAAACAGAACGTGAAAAATATTTCGTATGAAGATTTCACTAACCTGGGAAGATTTCATTTTCCATTGGCCACGAAGTTCATAACGTAGATTGAAGAAGTTTATTACGTAGATTAGAGAAGCTCTTACAGATGTCGCAGCATTCGATAAAAATTCTCTTCTGTATCTTGTTTCGAAGATTCAAAGTGCGATAAAGATGGGCAACGTAAAATAAAATCTGAAAAAGAAGTTGAAAATTGAAAAAATATTCGTGACTTGAAGTACATGTAGGTAAATCTACGATAGTGAGTAAAACGGTAAATTCCTATATTTTGTTCAAGTGAGATTCGCCAGAAATTCAAAAAGAAACGCACATCATTTTCGATAATACTAGAAATCATTTCATCGTCTGGAGGTCTAGCGAATACACCATCAGTGTAACACATTCAAGTGATCAACATTCATCCAATTTCTTTTGATCTCTAGATCTAAACGAATATCGTGAAATTTATATTTTAAATGGTTTCCGAATGATAATTCAACGAATAAGTATCGTCTTCGTTTCTACAGAAGTAGGAGCTATAGAATACAGGTACGAACATGAAACATTGTAAAAAGAAATGAAATGATAAATAAAATATCTATGTACCTATGTAATTCCGATAACACATATTTCTCTCTCTTGTCTTCCAACATCGTAAAAATAACTTCCATAAGACAGAGAAAAAAAGTCAATTCATTGGAATAAATTCGATATTTGTTCTCATTTTCGAGAACGAAAACAGCAAAACGAATTCCTAAAACCAATCAACGATTACACTTCGTTTCTGGTAAATTCCCAAAAGAAAATCTAGTCGTACGATAAAAACATATAACGGTCGCGCAAGGGACAGAAAAAAAACCGTCGAAATATTACACAAAAGCACTGGTACCTAACAAGCAGAATGCGACAAATAAAAAGGCAACGTCATATGGAAAATGTTTATCGTATATGAGGAAAACTTGTAAAAAGTAAGAGAGGCGAGGGAGCCTAAAAACATTCGCACTACGAATACCATTGTCAGGGTCAGTTTATACAAACCTTTTTACCTTTTCTGTCCCTTTTTAAATAATGTCCGTCAAAATAAAGCTGAATCATTTCAGTGGCAGAAAAATATCCGGAAAATGCTATTAAATAATCTCGCGTTATTACTCTAACTCGTTCCATCTACGGTAGTCGCCACATCGGTACGCTTCGACGAAAATTTCTCGCCTATACTATATTTTCGGTCCAACGTATTACCAAACGTAGTTATTCGAATTTGAGTACATTCCGATGGTTATTTTTTTCTCGTCGTATCGTATTTCGGGGTACAGTTGTTATTAAAGAACGTCGAACTGAATGAAATGAGGTAACACGAAAAATTACACGCAGCCAGTGATCATTAACAGATCAAAACGAAATATTTTAAACATACCTACAGTACAAAACAATCTCAGATTTGGTGACAACCTGAATATGAATAATTAAACAAAGACGCAAAACGTTCATGCAGAAATGATACGCGAATAAAGTAAAAAATAGTTTACTTGGATTTCAAAACTACCAATTACTCCGCAGATAAGAAAACCGGAAAAACGCTGGCCAAGTGGACGTTACTCTCGAACGCAGAACATTACAACGCTTTCACACGAATTAATCCACTTTATTTCGCAGCCGCCGATGTTGGCAATTTGAGTTTCATTTATTTTCGAGTGTACGAAAACGTTTCACCTATTTCCCAATTTAAAATGACAATTTAAAACGTGCAATTTTCATAAAATTATATGACGTTAGCTTACAGCGAAGTACACGGTACACTAAAGTACCCGATGTCCGATTTGTTCAATGTGATTTCATTCAATACAAAAAATTTCATCAATACAAATACATACACCTACTACATACATGTTCATGTTTGAAAGCACGATTTATCCGTTATACTTCGATACGTGATGCTAAATCTCTACCGTTGACTCTTCGATCTCGAAATCAATTTCGTGTCGAATTATCTGCCGAAGGACTCGCGCCGAACTATTCATATCGGCTGTACAACAATAAGCGAATGAAACAAGATTTCGAACATACGAATTTAAACGGGACAACGCCAACCAATATTTTCAATAATTCATTCGGAAATGGAATTCAAATGGTAACAAAACCACATCGTGATGTACCGCGATTCCAAACTACAACTACACAAAAAAGTAATCGTATACAAACCAACGTGCGAATTATTACACTTTTGGTAGAACACCTTCTACAATAGATATAAATTCGATAACATATGAAACGACGCATGGTTTCCCATTATTAGAAAAATGATGAATACTCTTACGATAGTTGGAGAATAGAGATAAAAATATAAGATTATCCTTACTCAATAAAAGTGAATGGTTCAGATGTGAAGGATCATTGAACTCACTGAGCATATCAACTGCATAAATAATTAGTCTAAACGATAAATACCGCAAATAATCATAATTATTACGAATTCATAATGGCTGACAAGTGACAATTGAATTTAAATTAGCACAAAATAACGCGCAACGTAAAATAAATGCGTATCTTCTATTTGTTATAAGTGGGAGTAATGACTTCTACTCCGAATCGATTCTTCAGATTTCATCTGTGCTAAAATTCTAGATCGATGATTGGATGATGATTGGTGGCAAATTGATGGCCTGGTGGGTGATAAATTTGATAATAAAAATGATTTCCAATTTTCGTTTTTTTTATTATTTTTTTTTTTATTTAAATGAAAATAAGTAATCGATTGATTTATTGATTTTAATCAACTGAATACTAATGAAACCAGGAATTAAAAGAGTAAAATCTACCCAAATGACTATTTCTTCAAAACATGACTCATTAACTCGTATCATATCTACTGTACATACAGTACATATGTATTTTAGTTGCTACTTCAGTACTTGCTGATTACTTTTCATTTCATTTCGAAATTAAGTAACGAACAAAACCACAAACTATATATAATTAATTTTTTTCAAACAAAAAGTACTTCACGTATTACTTTTATACCATTCGAATATCATCGAATACCAAAAACCTAAGATGAAATCTTGCCAAAATGGCCACACGAACTGCGAAGAAAATAACCAAACGTAAAATTCATTCGTTCTCTCCAAAACGCCAAAAAAGCGAGTATTTAGATTGAGCAAGTAGTTGCGGGACATGCGAGCTTCGGGTCACGTCGGAGTGTAAAGCTCGATCAATACTTATCGTCTTCGCTTATAAGAAACGGAATTTTTCTTAGAAAGCTGTAACCAAGGAGGATAGTAGTGGGGTTTCCGTTTAAGGGAACTTTCTGCGGTTTCCATAGCAACTTAAGATGGCCGAGTGCTCGAAGGGCTTTAAACATCGGACGTTTTGTTGATTTATTTGAGTATACGGTACCCTTTAACCGTTGACGATATTAATGAAAGTTTCGTATAAATCAATGACGCCAATGCCCAAATAGAAATAACTACCTCATTAAAATATAAACCGGACCACTCTTTAATAACATATTCCGTTATATAGCGAAATAAATAATTATTTTATCCAATTGTAACGTGTTTCCATGGAACTAAAAGTATTCGTTACATATTTCTGAACAAATTAAGACAAAATATCGCGGTAAACTTTTCGTAAATAATTACAAAATCTAGTATTTTCATTATACACCGAACCGTCCCACCGTATTCATCATTTCTCACGTTAGACACAACAAAACAAGTTCAATAGGTGAAAAAAGGATTAGATAACGATAAAAAGGTCAAAATAATCAGGTGATTTTCACCTGGGAATATTCGGATGCTGTTATGGACCAGTCATCCCGTAACTGAATGCATTTCATGCTAACAGGTTAATAACACATGGTAAACTGACCACTTCACAGCTACCCTATTTAGGGATGAAAAAAAAATCGTAAATCATCGCAGTGGCGAGTGTCCCGTTTACGAAACCGGATTTCACGGAAGAGGTGTAGGTATTTACATTGTGTTCGGGGGCCTTTTTTTCTCTAGTTGGAATGCTTGTTGAAAAATTATAATCGTTTAGTTCATCGTGGATGGTTGTTTTGATGAGGACAAGTGCTCCCTCGAATGTCAATGTATTTTTTTTCTTTTTTAAAAGTAACTTTCCGCGCAGTAATTTTTGCGCGTTTATATAGGAAAAGATGAGGATGTTTACGGTGACTTGGTGAATTTTTATAACAAATACTGAAAATTAATTTGTGTTGATGTTACGTGCTGAAGTGTTACGTAAAAATTTGGTTCGAAGATACCGATATAAGGAAAGGTAACGTGGTTTAAGAATTCAAAATATTAATTTAGTAAAAAAAAAAAATGAAAAAAATCCATTAATTTGTAACTCTGCGAACGCTGACACAACGATAATTTATACATTATCGTTGCAACAGCGTGTTACCGCGTAAGGCAAAGGAAACAAATTAAAAAGTTTTTCCAAGAAATAAACATAAAAACACATCTCGGCGACCGCTTTTAATAACCGTTAATTTCTGGCTTCAATAACACATAATTTAAAACAAAACCCTTGTGGACATATGCAAGCGAGGGTATTTTTCTTGTTTCAACTAGCAGAATAACGCCCTTAAAATGTTATCCGTGCGTTCCACGTACACCCTATACAAACATTGCTTACTATATTAGTGTTCTATTTTACAGAATTAGGTAAGCTTACAGTTTCACTGATGATTAATTATGTACAACTACACTATTCCACAATTAATGAATATTATCACGTCGAATGCGTAGAAACTAAGAAATGGCTGAACTTCTATCACACCAGTACAGGGTATGCAGATACACATACGAATAACTCAATACTCTATGCATATAACCAACAAAACCCATATCAGTTATGGCTTTCGTGCGTTTGACGCCAATTGTAATGAACTACCAGATAACCGATTCCTATTGTGTTAGTAAACATTCGCCGACGCTTCTTTTCTTTGATAAAATACGTCGATAAATTTAATTAAGATAATTCGTCCAAAATACCGTTCAAGAGGCGGCTACACAATACACATACATACATATTAACCTACACACGATGGATACACCATAGGTATTAGGTAACTTGCCGTATACAGTACCACACATACACCTACAATTTAGGTACTTCACAACCTACACAGCGCACACACACACGAGGCACATTTGTATCCATCATACAAATGTGAAACGCGTACTTACCTATACACATTCGCATCATATTATCAGCTAAGAATGCATCTAAAAGAACTACCGCATGTAAAAAGGTTTTCCCATTCAAAGAAACACGCGATTATATTAAAAGTCTGCTTTTCAGGGTGTTTTCAGTTTTGGAAAATTAATCAGCAACATTCGCATAGAATGGGACTTAATTGAGCGCTGTAAAACTCTAGGTGATTGTATTATCTGTTCCTGTTTTCAGTAAACTGCGTTTCTATTCGTTTCGCCTTCAAATGTAGCAAACTCAATTTCCTAAGTAAATCCTGCTGAAATTTCGTATTTCCTTTTTTATTCATTTTCTCTAATATTATTAAATCCGTTTCCTTTTGCTTGAATACCTCTTGAAAATAGCCTATTGCGAAAAAATGCCCCGATTCGTCGGCTGCACAGTATCTAACGTCGTTCGTTTTGAAAATTTTACCTAATACATCGGACCCCTAATCTCGTCCCAACGGTACCTAACTACCTATCGTGTTCTTTTCTCTTTTTCGTCCGAAAAAAAAGAAAAAAAACTTACTTGCGAGTTCTTTTTCGCTTTTTCGTAGGTAATACGAGATCTTTCAATGAACCGCTGCACTTTGTTGACCGTTACGCTCGTCCTGCTTTTCCCCCTTTATTAATATGTAGGCGCGAGCTTGCGAACTTTTTTTCCTCCGTTTTCATTCATGAATCGTTTCGTTTTCGAGAGAAAAATTGATTATCTGCGAAGTAGAATATACGTAACGTATTATTTTTTTGTCGTAGGGTGCCACAAATATTTCATCAAATCGACGGTTGAATTTACTTGTTGAACGTTGTTTTTTTCCCTTATTTTGCTTTCATTTTTTTCAACTTTCGATTCGGCGTTTGACTTTTGAACTCTTTACGAAATATTCTGCCTGAACGTACAATTCGTATAGGCACACTTCTCAAAATATAATAGTAACGTGTTTTTCAATACGAATTTTTCGCGACATCGCTCGTACAAAAGTACCTAGGTACCTGAAAACAAACGAAAAAAAAGTATTTCCAATGAGATAACGAACGTTGATGAAATAAAGCAACACACGTAAGCGCTAATAATACGTATAAGGTGGTAACACACGTCCAAAACGTAAATTCTTTCGTTCGGTAAGTCTGTCGAACAATAAAACAAAATAGGTAAATTCGGTTTTGATAATTTTAGCAGGTTATCCCGCGGTTCGTTGCGTAAATACCAATAGGGCTTTTTGGAAAATGCGAAGCAGAAGGTAAAGTTTCGCGGTATATAGTTTAGATATAAGTAATTCACAAAGACAGTCTATATCAGAAAGGGATTTCGTATTCACTTCGGTGAAATTTAAGAGGATGAAAGGACGAAGAAGGGAGGGTTTCAATTTTGAGTTTGTGGTAAGTACTAAGAAGCTAGAGGAGGTTTCCGGTTTTGCTTGTGAAACTGATAAATTAGATTTTCGACAAAGGCTCTGAGAAAAGAGCTTTTGTTTCGGGAATAGGTTCTGTATATACCTATTGTGCGATAGGAGCAAAGGTCTATTTACGTACCCAAAAGGTTCTTTCGCTGTTTCTAATTTCAGCCTTTATATACTTACAAATTCGGAGGTATTTGTCAGTACAGGATATCCGACTTATATACAATATATATATATATTTGCAAATAATGAACTCTATTACTTTGTTTTCGCTCGAATATTCTTCTCTATGCACATTTCAACGTGAAAAAGGTAAATTTTTGAGTAAATTGAACAATCCCGCTGCGGCCGATGATTTTTATTAACTATTTCGATTAATAATTTATTAAATAAGAATCGCGAATTTGCTTACGAGCGGATATCGTTTTTCTCGTTTGGTAGACTTGTCATCTCGTCGAATAGTAATTTATTAAAATGAAGCGGTAGATTCGTTTTTAAAATTTTTTTGTAATTAAACGTACATATACATAGACGCGTAGATAAAAAAAACGACGATTTTATGTATATATGCACTAGTTTCGCTAGTTAGAGCTTCGCCCACAAACCCCCCTCACGTTACCGCACACTCCTTTTTTTTCTTTTTGTAATAACCCTCAATCGTAATTGATGTTACAAAAATCTTCTCGGCCTTTATCGTTATTACAAAAAGGCGAATGACAGCAAAAGTGTTGCACTGTCTAGGTAATTTACAGGTAATTTACAAGTAATTTACAATGATTTAACCATAATTTGCAGTAATTTACCGTCATTTCGTGTATTTTACCGCCAATTTAGGGTAATTTACTGTTGATATACAGTAAGTAACCGATAATGATTAACCATAAATTTGCGGTTTTTCGGTAACTTACCATTAATTTTCCGTATTTACGATAATTACCGGTAATTTACCATGTTGAAAATTTGACGAAATTCGGTTCGCTCGTTCTAGCGTGATGAGGTTAGAAAAAAGCGGCCATCATTTCATGTATTATATACAAAGATTATACCAATATGCACAGTGTGTTTAAAAACTGCGTCTCATAATTTTGGATTTTCCACTAAAAATTGACCAAATTACAAAATCATCAGTAACCGCGAAGAAACAAGTGGAAAAATGCATTTCGCCACGGTACCCTCCGCCAATTGCGATAATTCGTATTTCATTCGAATCACCAAGCTAATTCTGCCGACCCATGGCGTTTTCTTCATCGCGCCCTAGCCAGAAAATTATGGTTGATAATTCGGTGCCATTTGAGCCATTATCGCGAGACTATCCGCCCAACGAGAAGACTTCATCAGGCGGTAAATCGCCGAAAAACGTTTTATGCGTTTCCGCAAGCGAAGGAGTTGCGTCGTTTTATGGGAATTTCATTAAATTTTTCGACGCGCTGACGACCGTACACGTCCATAAAGTTAAATGACTTGAAGACCATGAAGCCCTGGCTAGGTACGTCATTAAAGAAATGTTTAAAGCGACGCGATTAAACATAGTTATGCTTTAAGAATAATAATAGACTTTTCGTCGCGTTCGCCGGTTCGACTGCATCGTACAATGGCGCTTCGTTAAAACAATGGTACTCAAAATTCGATTCTATGTAACTCGAAAAAACGCCAGGGGAGTAGAAAAAGTAGCACTACGAGCGAGCTAATGATGGCGACGACCGACGTGCTGAAGCGATGAAAAAGAATTAAATTTTTATATTCGTATGTCTGTATGTCTGTGGTGGGATGTTGGATTTGAGGCCGGATTTCGTTTTTTTCGAGTTGTAAAAATGGTATACAGATTCTTGCGAACACGTTGGCAAAATTGATTAAAATTTACATCTAATATCTAAATTCGTTATAACGCGGGATCGAGATAAATACACGATCAACAAATGCTCGCTTCGTAATACAGTACTCGGCACTCGGGTACTTGTCGGATATGGGTATAGACGAGAAAGAAGCCAGAAAATCCGGTAATCAGGGCGCGTTTAATTTTACGGAACCCTGTATGTAGACGTAGTGTATCAGTGTATCTGTATAGTATACGTATAGTGAATGTATACGACACACATACTCGTAGAACGAGAGAAGCAGTTTCGCAACGCATATTAAACTTTTAGCTTTTTCAGTCGTTACATTTGAGCGGTAATTGCGAGCTTTTACTGTTAGATGGAATTCATTACGATATAATGTTTTTCATAAACTCGAAGACACGATTTCGTTTCACGTCGTTGAATAATTTTCTAAATTAAAGAACACGGCGGCGAGCTTAATTTTTCAAATTATACAAGATTTTATCGCCTTCAAATGAGATTTTAATTTTCTACGAAATTATTCCGCATAAGGTAACGTCCGCGTACGTTTTCGCATCGCAATACGGCGACAAAGCGCGACGAGACGCGTTCGGCGCCGTCGTTTACCTTATTTTAACGCTTGTTCGCGTTTCGCGTTCGTTCGCTGCATTTTCGCCAGACGAAAAATCTTTTCACCTTTGGTTATATCGATATCACCGTCGTCGAAAATGTTCCGCTTTCGCGTTTAATTAAATTACGAGAAAACAACTTGCGGCAGGGGTCCAGGTCCAGTTACAACGAAAAAGCGAGCTTTTTTCTCGTCGCGCCCGCGAATACTTTTTCACAGGGTACGATACCTTCATTCCTCGTCATCGTCGTCCACGTGTATGCTCTCAATTTTACACTTTCAGGAATGTTGTTCTTAAAAAAGAAATATTTCAATGAAATAAAACAACTTTTCAAACCTTAATAGTACGTCGAGATGAACGAACGAAAAATGTTCGTTACCGTGAGAGTTACGAAGAGATGGTATCGAAGTCAATTTTCAATCATTTTCGCTTCGCAAGTACCTCCTCATAAAAACTAATCTTTAAGTAATTAGCTGGAAAAATCATGAAAAAGCCTCTTTGCCTGTTACTTTAAGCTTCGAATTTTGAGCTTTCGCTGCGCTCAAAAGCACCAACGGCGGATTGGCAAACCGGTGTTTCTAAAAAGGGGGCTATGTACACTAACTTTTGTCCAGGTTCCAAATTTCAACCCTTTCAAGTCACTTTCACCAGGTGGGCTCCACGACTAATACGTGAGGGGAAACACCCATCCCCTCTCCACCCTCTTCCTTATTCAATGGAACAAGGCACAAGGCAGAAAATTCGAAAACACATAGGTTTTTCTGCAACCGCTGAAAAGAAGAAAAGAATAAATATTCGCGAAGGTAGTCACCACTCAGCAGTCATCGCTAAACATTTTAGTATTCATTTATGGCTGTTACGAAACACATTCGGAAAAGCGGCTACATAATATAGGGAAATACGTAGTTAGTATATAAAACGTGACGTGTTAACCGCATAAATCAGAAATACTAGTGGAAAATTTTGCGAAAATATAAACGCCAGATTTGGGACCATAGGTTAGCGTATCCTTCGCATTAATAAGCTTCGTTAACGCGACGGCGGCTTTTATCGCCTTATGAATTTAAAGAAGAAAACCTACGCTGTAGAGTAGCGCAGAATTTGCAAAGTTGTCGAAAAAGGCGACCGCGACGGAGCACGGTGTACTTATTGTTCGATTATTTGAGGCGTGTTTTTCGGTTATTTACATTTGAGCGAGGTCGCTGGTGTGTCGATTGCGCGAGTAGTGTACGTGTATCAGTAGCAGTGTGGCTGTGTGTGTGTGTACACATTAGGCTGTGCATATCAGCATATGTATGCTCTGTAAACCGTAAACAGATGAGAAGACGAATATGCGTAATTTTGTGAACTAGGTTCTAGGTAGAAGGTATAGTAAAGTGCAGGTAGAGGTAGAGGTACCACATTAATAGTTTGCGTATGTGTAAAAGTACGAAGTTAAAAACGTACCAAGTATAGGTATTGGGTACTAAGTAGTAGGTACGCGTAGTTTAGATTTTACGGAAGCTGGAAAGTATACGATAGGTAAACGTTCACGTACGTATATTGTAAGCGGCGGCGGCGGCGGCGGCGGCGTGTATAGAAAATGACGTTGACTAACTGTGGCGTGGCGTATCGTAGCGCGGTATAAGTATGAAAATTTAACGTGTTCGGGTCCTTTTCGTCGATAAATTTTCTCATTCGGTTCATTATGTGGGTATAAAGCGTCGGTGGAATTCGAGCAGCGTCTAATTTCAAGTAAGATCGTTATATAGAAACCGTATACTGGAGCCGTCGTCCGCCGAGTAACGATGAAATTGCAACGTTTCACCTAATTAAAACTCGATCGGATGCGTGTAGTTTTGAAAAAGCAACCAAAATACTTTGATTAATTTGATGGAGCCTTTGCGGAAAACCGCACATGTAACTGAAACTGGGCGACAAGACGATATAGAGTTGCGCCCTCTGGTGCATTTTCTCTTTCATGTCAACCGCGCGCTGCCGGAATGTAATTTAAATTTTCATTAAAAGACGGGCTTTAGATTTATTCCCGAACGTAGATCGAATTAAGTGAAATATTTCAAATTAATCATTTCGAACACGTCTTTAATAAACGAGTAAACCGAGTCGATTTTATCGGCGAAGCGCGACTTTTGCGTAAAGGTCGTTTTTTTTTGATTTTTTTTTACGGCGCGGTGGTGCGAATTTTTGACAAATCGAAATAAAGGTTAATGTATACTTTTTAAATTACAAAACGGATTTTTAAAAACGAAAAGAAATTTTTTTAAATTAAATGGAAACAGGATTTGAATCGATAACGTAATTTTCACCGCAATCAGATTTCGGATGTATTACTCGTAGGTAATGGGTACATATTTAGATTTTAGATTCGCGAACCAAAAATCTTTTTCGAGATATGGTTCAACATTTAATTTCGTTTTATCATAAGGTACATGTAATACGGGGCTGCGAACAGATACTCGTAGTTTAAAATGCGCAGGAGGGGGACGAGATAAAACACCCCTTTTCAGACTGGTTTCTCAAATAAATACGACGATTTCCATCGCAATGATGTTTTGATTACGGTCAAATTTCAAATTTTATTCTACGAGTAGTTGCAATTGGATTCGAATTTTTTCAATTTCAAAATACTCCGATTCCTGCAAAAATTTTAATTCGGTTATAGTTCAGAAATTGGTACCGACTGTTCCGTTTTTTATAAAAATTATGTAAGTAGATAATTTTTTGAATGCGATTTCAATTAGAATTTGATATTAGGTTTCGATACCAATTCAATACGTAATTCTGATTACGATAAGTTTCTCATTTTAGGGCTCAATCGAAATCAGATTCACCAGATTGCACGAATTACAATCAGACTTCGATATCAGGTTTTGATACCAATTTCATACGTAATTCTGATCACAATCAGTTTTTGATTTTGGGGTTCAGTTAAAATGAGATTCTCAGGATTGCACCGATTACAATCAGATTCTGATTTTACGATTCAATCTTGATAAAATCGGATTCGGATACTTAATATTGTCAAATGCAATCAGATATTGGCTTTCATTCGGATTTCAATGAAGTTTTGATTTTTTAACGCCTATTTGTAGCAGTGGGATTTAGATTTTTCAATTTCAGTTTCCGATTTTAGGGTTCAAATAGTAATTTCACCAATCACAATCGGATTCTAATTTCACGGCTCGATCTCTGTCGAATTGCATTCAGATAACAATATCAAGCGTATTCAAGCATGATACCGACTTGTTTACAATTCGGATTCTAATTTTTGAGACTCAGCAACCAGAAATCGTCACAAATCATCCTTCAAAGGCGAAATTTTCACAACACGTTTGTTTTTCTTTATGTAAATACCGTTGGTACGTAACTACGTACCTCTACCTAGATACATTAACGTACATACGTTGCGACTCGTACTAAGGCGCGTCTACACACCCACACACACGCACATGTCCACGCTATAATATCTTGGAAAAGCGAAATAGCCGCTGGTACGTATTATTCGGGTCAATTCTCAAGGGTTTTCAATTGTAATTTGGTAAAAGGAATGTAGTAAAGTCTCTTACAATGTACAAGGATCCCTTATACAACTCCCTGTACTCCGTCTTATCCTTACAAGGGATAATATCAGAAATAAGAGCGGAGGCAGTTTTAGCCCAATCTTACTGTTAAAGATAACAACCCTAAATATATCCCACGGGTTTTCAGTCATACATAATATATACGTGTATATGCGCACACATACTATTATCTTCGCCGTTAAAGATACACACAGGGTACTAACTTTCTATGGCCATTATCAAACTTGTACGCAGAAATTTCAAAGCGTCGTCGTATTGGTTACCAAAATATCAATTCTGCTGATTCGTTTGGATAAGTTTCGGCGTCTTATAAAGGGCGTGTATCTTTGGCGGTATTTCGTTTTAGCTTACGACCAGGCGAGTCGATTAATTAAGTTAATTATTTAATTCAAAGCGAAAGGGCGGTGATTTTTTTCATTTTTTTTTCGAGTAAATTTGCAACGGTCTTCGCTACTTCGAAACGACACCATTACCGACGAAGAGAAAGTTATACATACGTTCGAGATAATTTCGAACGACCGGTGCTCGAAAACTTTCGGTAACGTCGATCGAAAATAATACATAACAAAGTATACATATAAAATAAAATATGTATAATACACCATCATCAGTATACACAAGATGACGATGATGGTGACGACGATGAGGACGCGTACAACGAAATGTAATTTCACGTCCGCGTATTCGTACAGCTTTGGCTTTGGCTTCGCCATTGATTAAACGAAACAAAGCGTCTCCTTTGTTTGCATTCTTAAACGACGAGTATTTACAGTACTTTGGGAAACTCTGCGTGGAAATGAAGAAAGTTTTTCTCGTGTTGGAAACTTGCTTGATTCGGAGTAGTTTTAAGTGCCGCTGTAATCCGAAATTGACGAAACTTATAACCATAGAAATTCTAATACTAACTTTTCAAACTATAATCTCCTTCTTTACCCTCTGGAACACTTCGTCGTACCATGTTTTCGGTATTCACGTTAGAGTTAGTTTAATATACAAACTTCTGCCAACTTTATGCGGTGTTATTCATCGGCCATTTAATCATAAAATTTAGAAACTCCGGCAACGGTGTTATTTATTACATTCTCGCGTAAAATCTACATACAAGCTACATACGTTTAACACCGCGTTAAAGACGCGATTTTTGGTTACAACTTTTAAACAACGTGTAAACGCGATTTTCAATTAAGCCCAAATACACGCGTAACAACCGATCTTGTTTTTCTTTTATTTTCACGTAGCTCCCCCCCTCCCTCCCTTTCTCCCACCCAACTTCACTTCGATTTTATCTCGCTCTCTCTCTCGCACACGCTCGTAATAGCGTTAAATTGAACGAAAATTATTACGTAATAGAGGTTCGGCGAACTTTCGTTAAATATTACGAATAGATAATTGTATTAGGCGTTTTTTTTTTTTCGTTTTATCTACGTAATGAATAATTAATAAGGTTTTTCTCTTTGAAACCGTCAAGGTTTTGTTTTCTATCGAATTTTTTCCCCCTCTCGTAACCTTCTGTAATATGGTTAATTTCTTAATGTAATTGTTGATTTATTTTTTCACTTCTATCGTTGCACAATGGACACACCACGAACTAGGCTACGAAGCTATTCCACGTTTAATTGGCCTTTGGGCGATGATCAATTTTTTAAAAGCTTTTCTACGCTAGTAATCGAGTAACCCAGGTATTCGACTGCTCTGAACCCCGAATAACTTGATTTTTACGATAATTTTTTCTTCAATATTGAAAAAAAAACAATTGGACGATGCGAAGGCACATTGGGGCAAGTAAATGAAGTTTTACTCGACTACTTTAGTACTCGTATTTCTGGCTATGCAAAATAAATACAATTATAATTCGATCGATGATACAGCCAAAAGAGATGTGATTTTTTTGTGCTAGAGTGCTATCTCAACCAGTAGACAGTAAACAGCTACAGCCAGAGATTGGGAAGCATTGAGGAACATGTAAGAATTCGTTTTCAAAATTACGATCTACCTTACTCTCGGCGAAATAAAATTCTCCAACGAAAACTGTTACGGAAAAAATTCTGTGAGAAAAGTTGGATTGCTCGCTGAAGAGATAGATAGATTTTATCAAGTTCCAAAAAGAAGATTAACAAGTTAAGAGTATAGATTTTCTTATTCTTGGCCCCTCCAGTACCCAAAATTGAGTTCGTATAGCTGAGACGGTTTTCGACCCCCGTTGTGATTGAATACCCTATCGTCTAATACACGTTTACCTGCACAAAGGGGCAACGGGCAGTGCCCCAAGAGTCCTGTCTTAATATCAAAATGTACGCTTCGCCAGAGGATCTCGTGAACGAGGTGTTGGGAGTAGGGGTTGGCAAGCTGTCACAGCCCCCCCCCTCGGTACAGGTTCCCGTTAGTTGAGATTTTTGGAATGTGACAAAAGTAATTTTAGAATTTTCTGTGCAGAATATAGAGCGCACTTTTGCAGTTATCCGTTGAGAATAGCGGCTCCCTGGAGTTACGGACGTAATAGCGTAATTATGAATTTACCGCTGATATCTGGTGGGAAATATCGCGAAGTTCGAGCTTCACGTTTGAACATTTTTTATTCGAATTGCGCCGCCAATTTGCGAGCGAATTTGAAACGTACCATTTTCTCTAAATAAAACAACTTTTCGCAGGTGCATAGATATCGACGTTAAAAATATGCAAAAGTTGAAAAAAAATCACGGCCATTTGGAATTCAGATTTCACCCCGCTCGCTTGGAACACCCCGCAACTACGCGCTATTCTTAAAGCCGCCGGCTCGTCGACCAACCCTTCGCATCGAAGAACACACCATGAAAACTGCAATACTTATAAGATATAGCGTACAATTCGGCGTGTTTATTTTGCAGCGCGAAGCAAAAAGCACGACTATGAAGGCGGCATCGCACAGGCGTACGCTAACTACACGATAAAGTTTAAAATTTCGGACCCGTTTTAGTTAACAGCAGGTTCAAGCAATATAAACTCTGTTTTCTGGACGTGGGAAAGCATTCTAAAAGTTTATTAACAATATCCTGAGAGTACATCCCGTCCCGTCCCTTCCCTTCCATTCGTCTATAGACCCGAAGTTGCTAACTTATACGCTCATTTTCTTACACGGTAATCTAACGAGTGTTTATGTCTATGTATGTAGTATGTAGTATGTAGTATGTAATGTACTACGTAGATACAGCGTGGCGGGGTTTTCCAAACTGTATAGCTCGATAATTCGTCGCAGCCGCCGGTCCTACCGGCTAATACCGACTCTCGCGATATTCGCTGGGCGCTACTTTCGATTCGACGGAGCCGCCGGCCCGAGCTCGGTGGGCTCTTTTTTTCGGCATATTCGTCGATTCGACTGGTAGCCGGGTTTTTCAAGCAACGTACGAGCATTTACCAACCACTGGCGTAGTTTTAAATTGATGCATTAAACGAACAGAGAGCAAAGTCTTTTCCACATAATATGTTACGGGATGACTTTACATTAATGACATTAGCCTGCTTGCATAAGGTACACACGCTATTACACGGGGTACACTAGCACACACGCACACGCAGACACTCGCACGTGCAACGCCGAAAAGCTCGTAAATATGAAGAACGCGGCGACGCTCGCTTACCCGCTCACTCGACGTCCGCGTATGATCGAAATAATCGAATTCCATAGCAATGAAGAAAACGCGACGTATTCGATGGCTTCAGTACGACAATAAAAACGAAGGCGAATGGCGTATCACTATGTCATGTTGTCAATCGCACTCGGACCCTAGCGCCATTCTTTACAAAGACAAGGCCAGAGAGAACTTCGAAAAAAAGTGGAAACTCATCCTAAAGGACACCGCTAAATTGAGCGATTTCGAGATCATACGCACAATAGGCGTGGGCGCGTTCGGACGCGTGCTCTGCGTCAAGAACACCAAGAACAAGAAATTCTACGCTTTGAAGGTGCTCCAAAAGGAGAAAATAGTCAGGCTGGAGCAAGTGCAACGGGTGCATAACGAAAAACGCATCTTGCAAGCGGTCGTCAGCCCATTCCTGGTCGATTTACGATTCGTCTTCAAGACCAATTCGAATTTATTTATCGTTATGCCGATGGTAAGAGGCGGCGAAATATACAGCTACTTAAAAACCTTGCGTCGTTTCTCCGAATACCAAACGAAATTCTATTCCGCTCAGATAATCCTCGCATTCCAATACCTTCACAGTTTGAATATCGTATATCGCGATCTGAAACCGGAAAACGTACTCCTCGAATGCGACGGTTACATCAAAATCATCGATTTCGGATTCGCCAAACGTATGGATGGCAATACGACCACGTCTTTCGTTGGCACGCCCGAATACATGGCTCCCGAATTGCTCATCAGGACGAAACGACTCGAAGGTTACGGATGTAGCGTGGACTGGTGGACTTTGGGCGTATTTATGTACGAATGCGCCAGCGGCGAGCCGCCATTTTCCGGCGCCAGTATGTTACAGCTGTTCGATAGCATCGTCCGGAAGAAGTACAGATTGCACGATTCTTTCGGCGAGACGTTGAGCGATTTGCTAGATAAACTTTTACAATTGGAAGTCACCGAAAGGTTGGGATGCACGGGGAAAGGATGCGAGGATCTCAAGAGTCATCAGTTTTTCGCCGGACTCAAATGGCAAGCTCTGATCGAGAAGAAAGTTCCTGCCGAATTCGTGCCTAGTTGCCAAGGCGAAGATTTCACCAAGAATTTCGAGAAATTCGAAGAAATACCGATCGAAGAAGATGACAAGCCTCAGTTTGTAGAAGAGTTTAAAGATTTTTAAATAAGTATATAATATTCGTTGTTTGGTTGAAATTTTCTCTCCGGTTGAGATACGTACTCGTAATTTCATTATTTTTCCAGACTCCGATGTAATTCTCTCCTCTCTACCACCGATGCAAATCACCGTTCGTAGGAAAGCATCACGATGAGATGCCCATACTCGAAGCTCGGTTACAAATACGATGCCATTCATCTCGAAGAAACCCATTCCACGTGTCCCAAAATAGGTCTCAGTATTCGTCAAATTTCGCAAAACATCTTCCGGCGACTGATTCGTTACATCGAATGAAATTCTCTAAAAACCGCAACGCGTTTCGGCCTGTGTAGTCGTGTACCTGTGCTGCAGTAGCACGACGCGGACGCCGTGCCCGGTACAAAACGTGTGCATCTCCAAAGTGCGAGAGATTTTTGCGGTTTCACGTGATTACGTCAGAATCCCTTCATCTTCGTGCTTCCATATTTAATTTTCTTCAGTTGGCGAGTTTCAAGGCGTACATTATTCATATTCATACGAGTTCAGCCACCCTTCTTCGACGTGCTGAACGGGCGCGGCGCCCAAACGCTGCTCGTGTTATCACCGCCAGCGCCACCAAGAAAATACACCGCCACGGCGCGCATTTCTCCCGATAAATGGGCACTTCTTCGTGAAGAGAAAGTTTTCTTTTTCACAAACATTACGGCTCGACCACTTAGAGCGTTAATTTATGTCGTCGCGGTCGCACTAAAGCGCAAAACTTTTCTAATTAACTCGAGATGTGTATGCTGCGTGAAATTTTCCGCCAAGAAAATTTCCGGTTCAACTTTGAAAAAAAATCTCCCCGTTAAGAAAACTTTGCGCAGAGTTATTCTTGTCGGATGGGAAAATATTAATTTACGGGAGAACTTTGCCGTTACGTACTCCTTTGGCTTTTTCGCTAACGAACGCGACGAATTCTTTCCTTTTTACAGAAAAAAAAAATCCCACAAGTTTACGTTATCGTGAAATTTTAGGGTTTTCGTTTGTTTCACGCTGGTACGAATCGACCTGTAGAAAAAATCGAGCAAATACCTTAAAAGATTTCCCTCTTCGAAGCATCGCAGACAAATTAAAACTCGAACCTTCGTCGGCAAAAGACCAACATAATAGAAACTTTTTCGGCGAATTCTCAGCTCGCTATTCGCTAACGCGAACAACGAACACGCACGCGAAAAGCGTTGCGGAAAATCATAAATCGAAAAATACGCCGAACAAAACGGCCTCTTAAATCACCTTAATTTAAACGCGGTTTGCCGCATTGTTTTTCGAATAAGAAGATTTACTTAAAGTTGAACAAGGCCGAACGTCGACGAGCTCGAAGGTAACGGCGCGGCGTCGGCCGCGGAAAACGGTACGAGCGAGGATACGTACGTAGCTCGCAAAAAAGAGAAAAAAAACCACACGCTGTGCAAAGGATTTGAACGGATCAAACGGAATTTCTCGTGAAGTTTCAAAAACGCGGTTGGGATAAGGGTTGTAGGTTATTAAAAGAGGGTTGCTGAAAGGTGGTTCTTATTGGCGTCTTTGTGTTACTTCGATACTGGGAAGGGTGCGAGAATCCAAGATGGCCGACCCAGATTTTCGCTTGTGTACACCGTCGTCTTTACCACGATCGATGACAAAGACTGGAGGGAGGCATTGTAAGAAGCCGATGTAAGGCACGTTTTTCCTATAGCCCCGGCCAGCCCCGTCCTCGCGCCTCGTACTCGTCTGTATCCTTAATGCTCCAACACCGTCGTCCTTTTGCGCTACGTTCGCTGCTGTGTGCGTGTGTGTAGCCGCGCCTTTTTCTTTAATGCCTTTTTCTTCGACGCTTCTTTTTCTCCTACGTTATATTTCGAAATGTCAACGCGGTCGAGTTGCCTTTTTTTTTCCTTCTTCTTCTGTCTTCCCGCGCTTCCCTTTTTTCCGACGCGGTAACGCTGGTCAAGTGCTAATATAAGAAATACGTAGTCGAACCGAATAAATTTATGAGGCGTGTTTATTAGTCATAATTTAGTTCTCATTTTCTCAGTCCTTTTTTAATATTTCAAGGTTTTCTTTCTAACTAACCAAAAGCCTTCAACTACTTTATTAAAAATTTGTGCCTAAATGAAATTGATTTTTTTCAATTACGAAATTTTTTCCAAGTATCGCATACCCAAGTTGGAACTTTTGGAAGGAGAGCATTCAAAAACCTCTATAACGAAATTTCGGTCATCTTAATAGCTATGTTTTTCTAACACACGGATTTTGCCAGAATCTAAAATTTGGATTGTGACAGATTTTCAAGTTGATTATGCACAGATTTTTTGTTACAAAATCTAAAAGACCAGAATCTACCTCAAAAAAGTCGGTAAAACGAGCAACAATTTTAAATTTGTGATTTTCATCATCAATTACAATTTTGATGATTTTCCCTTTATGCTTCGTCAATTTCCCACTTGAACTTTAATTAAGATACCAAATAACCTCAAAGAAAGAGAAACATGAAACCAAGAGATTATGGATTTTCAACAATCCGGATTAATTTTCGCACAATCTGGTACAAAAACAGGTTGAATTTTCAAAATTCGATTTTGGATTTGTAAATAAAGCAGGATTTTCACCGTCCAAAATCCAAATTATGCAAAATCTGTGTAAAAGAACAAACCTATTAAAGATAGGATAGAGGTATAGGTAAAAGTTACATTGTAATTCGAAATTTTAATTTTTTAATTATCGTATGAAAAATCTCAACCAATTTTTCTCCAAAACAGTCACGATTACACGAATTTACAATGAATAGCTAGAAATTTGGTTCTCGCTCATTTTCAAATAATTCAGCAAAATAATTTGCATACCTCGAAAATTCCACTAATATTCTCTTCGCACTTATAATTTTGACTATCATCAAAAATATGGCATTCCAATATCAATTAACTGAGCGAAAATTATTAGTGTAAAAATCATCGATTTGTAAACTTTTTGAATTGATTGAAAAATATACGTAAACCGCAGTAATTTTTTTCGAAATTCAAGTCTAACAAAGGCAATTATTCCTTACAGTTTCACTAATTATCTTTACTTCACTTTGCTGTCGTCTTAGTAAATTTATAGGCCTAATAAAATACTAACTCGGGCTTTTAGAGCTTTTAATTTTATTATTTACGTTAAGAAATTCAAACTAATCTCGAATGGGTCATCAGATTGAAATTTAAACTTCATCTAAGAATATAATTAATTTGCGCATAACGAAAAAATTAAGTAAAAAAATTATTCTGCATAAAATCCGGAATAGATGTAGATGTACCGACGACGAATAATTTAGTATCAGTTTTTCAAATATGTTTAAATTATACCAAAATATTTGTGATTATATAATCAAAAAAATTCCAACACCTAAAACCAAACCTAAACCTACTCGCACACATGAAAATATCAAGCTTCCCTAGCGAAATCTCGAAAAAAAACGAAACAACCCAGGTACCATATTGATCACACGGCTTATAACACCGTACAAAAGCCAAAAATAACCGAAATAGGTCAATCAAGGCTACACGTCCGTCTAACATCGGCAAAAGGTCAACGTTAATGACCGAGTGAAGAAAAAAATACCATCTTGGGATGTGCTCGTAGGTATAACGCGATCAAAGGGTAGACTCGCTCGCAGCGTAAGATTTGAAAGGAAAAAATCCAACCCCTACGATAAAGTCGCAGCATCCTTTTTTTTTCACATCAACACGTTAGACCGTCCGGTTGAGCTCGCATCCGATGAGAAGATCGGTCATTGCGTATGAGATAAACTTCTCACGACCTTTGATGAACTTTCGTATCAAATGCTTCAGCAAATCTAACCTGGTGCGAATACCGGTGTGTAAAAAAAGAAAGGGTTGCCGCGTCTCGGATTCTGAATACCTTGGATGAATACGTTGTACGTGTGTGGAGCATATTATACTCGTCGCATGTACATATAAGACAAGTTTTGAATCGCGTCGAGTGAGTTTACATGGCAATTTAAAAGTTTTTAAAAGTTGATCGCATAGGCTTATTGGAGCTTTGGCGGAATATTAGCATCACGTTAGATTTCCCATGATGTCGAAGGTTCAATTTATTCGCGTGTACGCGGTCCGAGGGATTCGCGTACGATAATTTACTTAAGTAGTTAATTTTCGATTTACGATCGAACAAAAAAGCTCATCCGATAAAATGGGATTTGCGTAATTATAATCTCGCTAAAACGTTTTCGTTTTTCCTTGAGACGATGGGAAAATATAGCCTACCCTACGTAATAAAGGCCTCGAATCGCAAACCTTCTTAAAGTTATAAAAGCTGCGCGAAGCGATACCGTCAAGTAATAATCCGAAATATCCTTATTAAAGAGTATTTTATAACCAATCAATCATTCGACTTTCGCAGCTTTTCGGCGATTAAAACGCGACGAAAAAAATCATGAAATTTCATTTCTCGTAACACGCGAGAAGTTCAAACTCGACCAGAAACTTTCGCCACGCAGATAAAAGGGGTAAACGTTTTACACGTATATGATTGATGCGTGCTGCGAATTTCACCAACCAAACGTATTCCTTTACGTGTTGGGAATTTTCCTATATTAAACAATTACTTAGGCTGCGACGACGCGGCCTCTTTGTACGTTCCAGTCGACCAGCCAAGAATCGCGGTTCGTTTGAACCTTAAAACGATAAATTGGTACCGGAGTTTGGTAGATGGCAGCACGCAGCGTGTACTCGAACAAGGGTGAGTTTCCAGTGAAGCGCGTCGTTTGGGGTGAATTTTCACGACCCGGTGGCGGTACCTTTTGGAAACCGAGAGCGAAACGTTCGAACTACGCGCTTAAACGGAGAACGAATTAAGGGTAGTTTAGTCGAGGGTTCTTCGACAAGGGTGTTGTGCTTGAATACACGTGTAGATGGATCTGGCGCTGGGTTAACCGAGTCGCGAAGTAAGCATTGGGAGTCTTCTGTACCGCCATAAAACGAATTTAAAAAGTTTACCTATCGTAATAGTCTTTAATTTACCTCAAGATTTGCTGCGTAATTTTAAAAAATCAAATAACCTTCATAGTTTGTCAATTACCCCAACTTAATGAATTTAATTGGGGTTTGAGGGGCAAGAGACGCTCTGAGGAGAAATATTGCAATAACTAAAAGTGTAGAAAAATTAGTAAGAAACAAACTTTGTTCGAAAAATTTGCTTGTAAAAACAACGCTTCATATGTAGTATAAAGTTGGGACCTGGAAGATGGGGAGGGGGCAAGCAATTTTTTAGTGTTTCGCCTTACTTGAAATAAAAATTGATCGTACATCTTTTGTGATTACAAATTTTGACGTATCTCTGATATTTCTCGTAAAAATGTGAGAAAATCAGATTCCTTTTTTTTCGAAGAACGTTTTCTCAAATTTGAAGAACGGGGATTGCTCCAAATGGAACTTTTGTAATAACTAAAAGTGTAGAAAAGACATCGAGGAATAATTTTGACAAAACGTTTTCTCTTCTAAAGTCAATAGGTGGGGAGGTATACGCGTTTAAAATATTGGGGGGGGGGATCCTCGGAAAATGGAGCAGCTGAAAAATAGGCACCATCGCTTAAAATCTTTGTTTTAGTGTATAGAACAAGAGTCAAGCATAAAATTGCTTTTAACAGCTCGATCGAGCGGACCTCTTTTTTTGTGCATTTAAGACTTCAGTTTCTACGATTTTCGCGAATTTTAATTCTTGTAATATGCAAATAATAATTAATACGTTTAGGGAAACATTCGTCCATTGTTTTTTTTTTTTTTTTATACTTGAAATCTATGAAAAATTTAGTTGAAATAAATCTCAAAAAATAATCGAAATTATATTTATTTCGAAGCGCAGTTTGTTTTTCGAGTATTTTCCACTCCTAAAACTCCTCTAATCTACTTTTCTTTTCAATTCGGTTAAAAATAATTCCACATTCGGGTTGTAAATAAAATTAAAAAGTATGTCAAAACATCTCAATACATTCTCGATGATTATCTTACAAGCCTTTGATAATTAATAGGAAGCATTTTTTGGCTTATAAACAAACCACACTCATCACCGAACCCGCAGACTCATCTCTAATTACGCGATAAAAATTGAAGGAAAGAAAGAAACCTAAATAAAATTATCGGTTATGTGTAAATAAAAACTCGAAACAACTCCTCAATAGCTCCGCATACAAACCAAAAAGCAACCCTTTGATAAACCGTAATTTCATCTCCATAAGTTTTTCTACCACAGAAGAACGCCAAAAAGAATTTCACAATATAACAAAAAATTAATAACCACGATGTTTACGTTTTTTCTTTCAAAATCTCATTTATAGAACAGGTAATTAGACGTGACATCAGTCGCTTTGGTGAATTTAATATCTAGTTCACCAGATACGCGTAAATAATATACAATTACACATATTCGTACGTTTCGGCAAACAAAGAAAATTCGAATAAAAATATCGCGCGTACCAGATGCTCGTTATCTTGTCCGACTAGTTTTTAAATGATTAATTTCGCAGCATCCCTTGACCAGATTTTCACCTTAACGGATGCTGCTACGTGTACTTGGCGAGTAGCGACCTTTATCACGTATTTTTTCCCTTTACGTCTCTCGTCTGTACCACTCGCAAGAACTGGTATGGCGATGTTACGATGAAAAAAAAAGGGGTTGAAGATACGAAAACTTGAATTTTTAACGAATCCAGTTTACGAAAACTTGCTCGTATAAAATATTTTAAGCAGAGTCGAAGTACATTAGACCAGTTTCTCAAAAGTAACTCAGTCTCGTAGTGCTAATCTCGGAATGAAGTTCACTTTGACGGGTAAGTTTTTTGGAATACGAGTATACTTACGCGTATATTTAATTCGACGTTTATCCCAACCCCCCTCACCTTTCTCAGATCATTCGCGATTTTCGATTTATTACGTATATCTGAAAAAATCAAAGCTTTATTCGACGTCCGAATTCGCGTATTACGCGAAGATACTTCAAAACAATACCAATAACAGCCCTATCGTTTCCAAACGAAAACTTTCGCAAATTCGACCCCAATTATGCATTTTAATTAATTGTACAATAACGGACACGTTAATTGCTACGAGCTAAATACTCCCCTACTTAAACAATTTTCTGCGCTTTAGATTTCTACCGAAGGTAATCGCTATTAGCTGCTTGTTTTATTTTTTATTAAAATTTCCTCCGTTTTCGCGAACAAATAATTTGAAACTTCGAAAAGCTTTTATTTGAAGTTTTCGACTTTTTTGTCATTTGGCAAGACTTTGAATCGAAGAAATTCTTACTTGCGGGATTTTAATATCGATAATTTTGAAAAATCGTCAATTTCGTCATCCTCCCAAAATTTTTCAAAATCGAGTAAAAATTCCAAGAACCAATGTGAACAGAAAGACTAAATTTAAATGAGAACCGACAATTCAAACGTAAAAAAAAAGCAACCTTCGCGTCAAAAAATTCACGTACATTTTCACTATTTCAATAATTGTTACTCAAGTACTTTACAAATTTCACATACCGATGATTATGAAAATACGAATATAATTATCGATTTTAAATAAATTCTCGACGTTCAATTATTTTGAATTTTAAATAATTTTTTTTGGTCATATTCCCAAAGCAACAAACTAAAAAATTATGGGCTGTTTAATTTAAGACCATTTCACGTAAAGCAGACCTCCCCCCCCCCAAATACGTAGAAAAACATTAATCATCTGATCAAACAATTAAAAAAATAGACTTCGCTTTTTTAAGATAAAAAAAAGGCCGTAAATAAAAATTTCTAACTATTAAAAAAATTGGTATTTACTTCATATCCACTTCAAAACATTTACTTACTTTTTAAGATTTTTTAAATGTTTTGTTTTTTACATAATATGCATCGGGTTTAATTAATAATTAGGCCTGAGTTTGAACGCAGGCCTAGCCCAGGTCCCAGCAGATTACATTTCAATTTTTTCCTTTAATTTGGATTTTTTTTCGTTTCAAAAACCATTCAATTACTTAATAGGTAAACAATGTGAAAAAAATAAAATTGCGTATAAAAGTTCAAACAGCTATATCAGAAAATTATTTTTCAAAACTAATTGTATAAAATTTATTGCAAATGGAGCAATCTTTCGAACAAATTATTCCATGAGCGCTGATATTTTTTAGTTTATATTTGAATTCGTTTACAATCCAAAAAACTGCTCAAGTTCATCTTAAAAGCGCGCCAATTTTTAAAAAAATATTTCATTTTGAGAGTATTTGAAGGAAAAAAACCAAGCGTATCCTAAATTCGGTCTAACGAGATTTAAACCCAAGAATATAAATTTCCAATTTATTTATATATTTATTTATCTATCATTGAAACCGAAATTCAGCGAAGGGGGGTTGGAGGCGAAGCCCTCAACTAGCGAAGCTAGTTACATTGTTAATAAAGTTAAGAAAAAAAGGTTACACTTTTCAATAAGCATGGAATAAATACCAGCTCAATTGGCGAATTTCAGACTAAGGTAAATATTAATTTGGACTCGATGTATTCGTGTCTAAAAGTAACTTAACCAAAATCAACCTCTTTTATCAAAATATTTCCTACGAGGCGTCTAATCTCGGAAAACTCGCACTCTACTCAAAACGACATCCGACGAAAAAGTAACGTGAAAAAAACGAAAAATCGTCAAATATCGTCGAATTCAGCAGCATAATACAGTAAAAAGCTACGTTTTATAAATCACCAAATACGAGACGACCCGCGTCTCCCAGACGAACCCCTTTACGAGCTCGATTAATTATGCAAACGATCAAAGAAACTGTAATTCTCAGGAATTAAGACGATTCGAACAGACGTGCCAGGCGTTTCGCTTTGATCATAATTACGCCAAGTTTTTGATAAATAAAATTGACCAAAACAGCTTTACGTATAGAAACACGCTTCGCGAGAGAGAGAGAGAAAGAAAAAAACACAATCTGTAAGCTAAATTACGATGAAACGCCATTAAGAAGAAAACTCGGCTGTGTTTCTTAATACCATCGTAAACCGCGACTAAAGTAACGAACAGGTCGTAGAATTATTTTGGTAAAATTTACGAATCACTGATATTTCAAGACTGACTTACTCAAATAAGCTTAATAACAAGATTATATTAATATAATGTCAGGGAAAACTTCTATTCAGTTTTACTTTGAGCTTTGAGCGTAAAGAGCTAATTAAATCTTTCAAGATACCGAATAGTGTAGTGGGCTTTTTTTTTCCTTCTACCAAAATGTAATACTACTTGAGTTTACTCCAGTTCTCCGCCGCTCCATACGAGCGACTGTACTCCACTGTTTGTGTATATTTTTCCAAACTGAGTGCCTACCTACTTTTTCAAAGGGTATCGTTCGTTTCAAAGATTTATATCGCGAAGCTGCATACTACGCCATCTTTTCGCATTGTTTACACCGTGTACGAGAAAATTCGTGAGTGTATATTTTTTAAAGATTTTTTTCTCAGTTGTAATTACAAATAGGATTTAAATTGTTAAAATGAAAAATAAAACCCGATGTACAAGCT
The DNA here is from genome assembly GCA_003261595.1 of Maconellicoccus hirsutus. NCBI lineage: Eukaryota > Metazoa > Arthropoda > Insecta > Hemiptera > Pseudococcidae > Maconellicoccus > Maconellicoccus hirsutus. The sequence goes on along the minus strand of QBDW01000074.1, from coordinate 154,489 downwards.
AAGTTGTACGTGGCATTGTTTTGTTATTACCCTTGCGGGTTCCGGCCAGGGGTGATTGCCAATGTCGTTTCTTACTCGGATGCTGGCCTTTTTTTCTTCCTCGTCTTATTTCCACCCCTCTTTAACGTTACAACATGGCTGCTTTTATTTCATTATTATTGATTTCGGAATACGCGGATATAGATTTTGAATTATACTTCCAACTCTACGTAGAATGTACATGCACAGCGATTGTTCGCATAAATAACGAATGGCGTCCACGTGATTACTTCTTTCATCTTAAAATTTGGAGAAACATACGCGATCGAATGAAAAACCGAGCATTTGCTGATACAGTATTTAATTTTATAATCATCTGTATACATAAAATGATAGCGTTTTCTTTATCAAATTTGGAACACACCTTGCTATACGCCAGCAGATGGTCATAGGATAGGTATTTTTACACGCCCCAAAATGGGGGAGGAAGGGATACAAAAACGTTTTTGGAGAGGTCAACAATTACAAGTGATAAATTTTCTCAATACTAACGTGTTCTTTGGTCAAAATATAAGTTTTTTTCAAATAACTCAAAATTAGTTTTGGCGCGTCCTTCGATACCATTTTGGAGCTTCAATTTTCGAAAAAAATCAAAAATATCGAAAAAATCGTTTTTGAGCAGATTTGACCTAACCACCTTCCGGGTATACCCTGCCCAACTACAAATATCGAATTTTGTGCCACTTCGCCCAAAACCCCCTGCAAGGTGAAATTAAAATCGAAAATCAGCTGGTGCCCCATCTGTACATGTACATATAAAATGGTAGCTGTATTCTTAATGACCTCATCAAGTCACAACGAACCAACCAAATTTCGTCAAATTTTGAACATACCCGCATCTCAGCCAAAAAACCTAAAAGATTTTTATGACTTCAATTACGATTGAGAATTACAGCTATGAATAGAAAAAAAGGAGCATGAGGTAGCGAGCGATGCGAGGGGGGTTCAGGGGCGAAACCCCCAACAAGCGAAGCTAGTTTTACGTATATAATCATAAGAAGCGAAGAATTCACGCTTGAAATCGCTGACAAGATTGTCGATTACAAATTTCCTCCGATATTGCTGAGTTTTTCATTTCAAAAATACGGACAATTCAAGAAAACTCGTAAACGTAGAAAAGAAAATTTACCTTCATCTTCAAACGCGTCGATTTTCAAAGGCGAATTTATTTTTATTTCATTTACGTCCATCGAATTTTTTTTCAAATTGTAAAAAGTTTCACTCTAAAAAGCGTTTTTTTAAAGGTAAAAAATGTTATAAACTGAAAATAAAAAAATTTAAAAGTGAAATTACAAATTGATTGAAACTTCAAGTGGTTACTTCATGAAAAAATGTCGAGAAATATGATAAAAATATTCATTGAAAAAACCCCTTGATAAAAATTAACTCTAGTGTTTTATTTTTTTTTTTTAATATCCGGCAAATAAAAATTTGCAAAAAAAAATAAAAACAAAACTATTGAAACAACTTCTGGAAAAGTGCCCCCGGATTTGTATCCCCTGAATTTCTTCTTTTACTTTACAACGCCACAAGGGAAAAACGTAAAAATAATTTTTCATATAATCCAGTTATATCCGAAATACGAGTACGTCAAAATAAATAAAAAATAAGAAGTTAAAAAAACGATAAAGAGAGCACAAAAACGTGAAAAATTATAAAATTGAACGATTTTAGACTGGAATACGGAAAAAGGTCCCGCAAACTGAATGAAGATATCGTAAAAACGGGGAAAACCGTAACAGAAGAAACCAACGTTTGCGGAAATACAAAATGATAAAAAATGCATCAAGCTTGTATGAAAAAACCGAGATTAACTAAAAAATGAAAATCACCGCGTCGTTGAGGTAGCGTAAAGGCGTTAATGAAACTTGTTGATTGAGCGAATTTATTACACGAACGCCGGATGCTGCGGCCCTCTGTTGCGTCACAATTCAAAAAACAAAACACGTGAAAGGAGGATGAACTTTCTGAGGTATTCTTTGGCGTCAATTTCAATTTTTAACGAGAATAAATCCGAGATGAGGGAAATTTCGTTGGAGGGCGACGACGGCACGCGATAAATTAAGGAATTGGTATTTCGACTAATCGTATTCAGCGTGTAAGTAGTAAGTACACAGGAGAGTTTTTGGTCGCGACTGAGACGAAGGAGCGGCGTCAGCGTCGGCGGCGGCGGCGCCAGCGGCGAGAAAAGCGAAGAGACTTGGAACGCTCGCGTGTAACCCTCGCTCCTCCGGTTGAATAAAATTTTCGGCGTAATAGAATTCGCGAGCTCGGCTTATTCATATCTGAAATATCTTGAGTTATTCACTTTGACAACCCTAAACGTAGAAAGTTTACGATTTGCAAGTCTATACGAAGATAACTTTTCCAGCGGTAGCCCCTTAGCAGATAACACAAAGACGCGAATCGTTCCTGCACCTCGGCCCGGCCTCTTTTGGCCAAGTCTTAATTTCCCCGTTCGCCTTGTCCGGGCGCGTTTTAAAGGAACATTTTCAAAAGCTCGGTGGCGTCCGCGTGTCCGCCCGCTCCACGTTTAACTTTCCTTGAAAATCTTCTCTATTATGAAATTACTTAGCTTCACCTGCAAAACGCGCGCCCTTTAAACTCCTCACCCCGTCGGCTATTTTCCCAAAGGGACATTCTCCGGTTCTCCTCTGTTCGGCACTCTAGTCTTGGCTCGTGTGTAAGCGTCTCTGCTACAACTTCAAGTATATAACCATATCGCCGTATGAGAAAACTTTTAGCATTAATATTCTAAACTACCGACTCACAAAGGTCGCCTTAATTATTAATACTCGCCGCCGCGTAACAAATAACGTTTTCAATGTGGCTAACAGCGCCGCCGAAATACCAGAGTAATGCCGCCACCTTGTCATCTCGTTTCGATAAAATACCTATACTATACGTATGCTACGTACAGAATCCGGCGACCGAGTTAAAAAGTAATAATTCATTTCGCACATTTGACCGTCGCGTCGCCAACGCGTACTCGATTTTCTTCCCATTGGAAACGTACATCGGTGGCCGTTTCCTTTCTTACAATCACCTTACTCCAAGTCTATTCGGGTGAGAGGGTGTCGGGGGATCCCCACCCCCAAAAAATCAACTTTCCATTTCCAAAGAACAAGAGTTGATGAAAATGCCTGACACAATATCAGTAGCGGATATAGAATTGAATTTTTTTTTTGGGGGGGGGGAGGGATGTGGAATTATGGATGGAGGTAGGTAGATATTTTTTTTACGAATGAATTTCTAACAATACACTGCTAACGCGAAAGTAACCCCATGTAACATGAACTGAGAGAAAATTATTTTTTTGTTTGTGTACACAGAATATTTTGTTTTACAACTGGTGTATTTTTTTCTTTATTTCCTTATTTTTCACTTTTTTGGGGAGTTGGGGGGGATATATATCCCCAAATCCCCCCCCCTGGATCCGCGCCTGACAATATCGTCTTCACGAACCTCACGAGTATGAAGAAATAATTTGATCGATGGAGCTAGCAAATTTCCATCTTTCACAAAGAATTTGACCTATTTATCAATTCTCAATGCAAACCCATCAAGTTGGTTACTTCAAAATAGGACAAAAATAATATTTGTTCCTGGAGAAAAATGAAAACCGCGCTGGAGGCTCCAGAACGGCTCGGCAATGCGATTTTCGGATTCAGCGGGTCCAACTAAGGAGGAAAATAGTTTTTGCGCGGGTTAAAATTATTTTTCCAGGCTTTTTATTTTTCTGTTCAATTTTCAATTGTTGATAGAAATTTCGTAATTTTCAATTTTCAAAAATTTGCCAAAAATCAAAAAGTCAAATTGGTCAGCCAAAATTTTCGTTTTGGAAGTTTTTTGACATGTTCTTTCCAAAAATTCAACTCCATGGGGGAGGAAGGGGTACAAAAACGTTTTTGGAGAGGTCAATAATTACATGCGCTAAATTTTTTCTACACCAACGTGTTTTATGGTCAAAATACAAGTTTTTTTCACATAACTCAAAAATTAGTTTTGACGCGTCCTTCAATACCATTTTGGGGCTCTAATTTCCGAAAGAAATCAAAAATATCGAAAAAATCGTTTTTGAGCAGATTTGACCTAACCACCACCGGTGAATTACATAGATTAAATTACTGGAAAATTACAAAGTGACGGTAAATTACCAGTAAATGACAACAAATTACCGGTAAATTTCCACAGATACTGCGAACTTACGGTAATTATTGCAACTTATCAAGATTGCATGATAAAATGACATTTGCAACAATTTTGCTGTCATTCGCCTTTCCGTAATAACGGTAATTTACCCCAACTCCCATGAGATCTCAGCCGAAAGACCAAGAAGATTTTTATAACATCAATTACGATTGAGAGTAATTATCAAAAGAAAAAAAAGGAGTGCGCAGTAGCGAAGCTAGTTTTTTAATAAAATCAAAAATTAAAAGAGAAAATTCAACTATGTCGCAACAATTGACGTCTCCTCGAAAACTTGGTTTCGAATCGATTGATCGAATAGATTCGCGGACTGATCGCTATGTTGTTCCAGGAGTCTGCATCAATTGAAACCGATTTTTTTCGAGAAATGTTCGTAGATTGCTCGGTTGGAAGAGCGCAAGCGTAAATCAACCCTTCGATGGAACTCGTATCAATGGGTGGCGGAAGCTGGTAAATCAAAATGTCTACATTCGCGGAGGCGTTTCGACGCAGAAACGTCTTGTTGCGGCGACGCGACACGATGTGACGTAATACTTCGATATGATATTGAATTTGAAAAAAAAATAGAATTCGACATGGAAATGGTTCTTCTGTTACATTTGCGTCGATATTATTTTTTTGACCCAGTCACGATTCGATTACGGAGTAAACCACGAAAAATTACTTTTTAGCGACTTGTTGTTTCGAAAGGTAGGTAGCTAGGTAGTAGGTACTAGGTAATAACACTGAGAAATCAATTATCAAATAACGTGTAATTTAAATTGCGAATTTGCGCTCAACAACCCAATTAGAAAAAAAAGAGGTACTTAGAATCATTACGTTAATCTCTGTTCTTTCGATATTATCCGACAATTTGAAAACGAAAAGCTCAACCACTTCTACAAGGCACGTTATCCTTGAAAAAGAAATCCCCCCCCCAAGGACCAAACGCCCAAAACAAGGCACATGTACGTGCACGCGGCCGACGAAAGGGGCGCCATCCAGCCAGAATATTACAACAAACAACAAATTGAATTGGTTAAAGGCTGTTATGAAATGCGGTCTACAAGAAAACTCGAACCAAGATGAAAGTTTTCGTGAAAACCGCACACAACAGTTTTCTTTGCGAGAGCTTGAAAAGCTTTAAACGCCGCCGCAATAACAATAACATACCTCATAACCCGAAGTAATAATAACATTATTTTCGACGATAATTAGAACCTATGAACCGGCTGCACTTATAGCAAACGACCTTTTCCTTTTCCCAGATGAAAGTTTATAACACGCGAAAAGGCAACTACGTTTTCTTGAACATCGTTTTAACGGGTTAATGCGGTTTTGCTTTTGAAACGAGAACGAGTAGGTGGCCGACATCTACGATAGCAACCTTCATTCGGTCAGCGTGAATTTCTTTACTTGGACGTCGAACGCGTCAGGTAATTATCGATATGGTTACGTTCTAGTTCGGGTAACGAGCGCTGCATTGTCGTCTGATGCCTGATTTTCGGCTTTTATAAGTACGTACTACGTAGACGCCGTAGCCAGATATTCTTTTGAGGTGTGACCGCAACAAAAATGCCCAAATTTCACGTTCCATTTTTATAGCGTTTACCTAACTTTGAAATATTCGACGCTTTGAAAGTTTCCAATCTTCGTGTACAATTAATGATTAAAACGTACATTTTTTTTCTGATGTAAAAAAAATAATAATACAAACTCACCTCACGGAACGTAAGCCATTCGATAGTTTGATAAAATGTAGTACTTCGGTCTTAAATTTTCCTCTTTGGATGGGTAACTCGAGACTATTTATCCACTTATGTTCCACATATATTCGAACTAGACGTAGATACGACTGAAACAATAAAAACAAACAACGCATTAATCATCTAAGCGAAACGGACAACGAGTATGGACATTGGACATATGAAATGAGTATTCGAAGACAAAATACGCCGGCACGTTGAAGTAGGCGCACTAAATTATATGAAAAACTTGAGACACGAGAATAACGCGAGAATGGTATACTGCAACTTCGACTCGCATAAAGGAGCAAGCAAACGAGAAGGAAGTCGACGTTTAATAATACAGTTTTTGAAAAGTTGCTTTCTGAAAATAACAATAAAGAAGATTTACTATTGTAATACTCGCTGACTGATTTATCGTAGTTGTGTTATTAGTGTGTATGTTGCTGTACATAAGAGCGCGCACGGACGAGCCGGACGAACGAAAATACTTTTGAAAGAGTTTCCCAGAAATGGGTAAATTTTCAAAGTTTGAAGAGCGCTCGTGTACGTACTAAAGGATACATTGTATACGAAGTACGCGAAGGATAGCTCGCTTCTACTTCTGTTCTTAAAGCCTGAGCTACCTTCAGAAGTTTGCCAATTAATTTTAACCGAGAGGAAGCCAGTCGCATCTCGCAAAATAGATCCCTCACTCCGGTTTCGTTCGCGTTTCGAAATATAAAAGCGAAAAACCCGCCGTCGTGTTTGCGAATCTACGACCAGATTTTTACCGATTTATCGTTGCATTTTTCAAGAGTCTCTTTTCCCTCAACTTTTCACCCGAGCCCGGCTATCGTCTGCGATTACTTCGACGTCGGCTGCAAACGCGATCGTTATTTTAATTACCGTAATCTCGTGGCTGATTCGTATAAATCTTCTTGTCGAAATTACGTCGTGTTTCATTGTCCGTAACCGCGGGCTTTCGGACAGCGTGATTTTCTCGTTTTTTTTTTCTCTCCTTTTTTTTGTTCGTCTCCCTAAACATATGGTAAAACGCGTACAAAGTAAAAAAGAACATCCGTGGTCCATATCATTCATTCGATTTTTATAACATACTTGTACCTACAAAGTGTTTTTGTTTATTTTCGCCAACAAACCGAAAACCAGTTTGTCTTTCACAAAAGGTCCCAATACCGGTCTAATTTGCTCGAGCGAGTGCTTCAAACTGGAATACGTTTCTTATTGACCATTAAATGCGCAATTAGATTCTCAAACAATATCACGCCGCCGGATTTGCATTGATAATTGTAGAATTACAGTTGACCACGAATGGACCAGATCGTATAGATGTTGGGAAAGAAGATTACGCGGTTGTTCATCCATTTATAAAGCATTACGATACGATGGTTTATTCTCGTTTGATCGCCAGTCATCACCTTCATTCGGTTTTTCAAATGCGACTTCTTCAATGAATTACATGATCTGAAAAATGCGGAAAATTAGGTACAGTTAAATAATGCACTCTTCGTGTGTCTGCTCGTTGCGTAGTACGCGTATATCAATGATGAAGAGAAAAAAACCTACAAATCAATTTGATAAATAATAAAAAAAAAATTAAAAAATGAAGTCGAACGGTTGAAAAAAAAACGACCCTACATTTCATGTTCCTAATGCGTATTTTTTTCAAATTACCGTTTGTTTTTCCACGGTTATAAACCGAAAAATACGCCACATTAGGTGATTTTTTTTCCTCTCATATGCATATCGATTTAAACTTTCTTTAAGGGTTATTTCTGAAGATATTTGTAGTTCCTCCTCCCTAATTCGCCTTTATATTCGTATATTTACTGCAATCTAAAAATCACCCTTATAACGGAAAAATCCGACTCGAGAAGTAGTAATCATTTCCAGACATGGCTGAAATAACACCCCTTATATCTTAATGTTTTCAATGGCGAGAATGCTGGTGTACTGCGCCAATACTTACTCATTATTGCTTTAGTACATGCGATATTATTCGCTGTTTTTTTTCGTGTTGTAAAGTGGACATTTTTTTTTACAGAGTCGAGAATACTATTGATAAACAACGGTAACGAAAGATCAATAAGATTTCAACATTTCAACCGATGAACTGGAAATCAACATCGTTCCGCGCGGAAGTTATTTAAAATAACAACTTTATAATAAATAATCGTAATAAAAGCGTTATTATATTGTTCGATCGTTTTGCTCATGCGAAGAATGTAATAAAAATAAGCAAATATTTCCTACGAAGAACGAATTGAAATTATGCGAAATCCGCCTACGCTGTTTTCCTACAACACAGAACGCTTTTCTTACATGAAATTTAACGGTAACGGCTTCGACTTCTTCCTGCGAAAGCCATTCCTCTTCTCAAGAGCTTCAAGTTGAACTCGTAAAGCCGACGAATTTTGCAAATTCGAACTTTTTACGACATTTTTAGGAAAATAAACGCAGCTCGGTTGAGAATTTGTGAAAAAACAACAGACCTATTACTGAAATATTTTTTCACTGGAGATCGTAAAATTATAATAATGGTCGTTAAAATTCTAATTTTGTTCCATTTTTTTCATCTTCGATGAAGTATGAACAAAATGTCTGAAAGGGAGTTTACCGATTTGAGATCGAGAACGGTTTTGAGAAAGATGAAAATGAAATGAATTTACAGTACCTGTACACATAAACGTACTACATGACGTAAATAATGGAAACGTTCTGATGTTTCGAGTCTCTCAAGTTTTTCATTCCATAACTCTTATTTGGATAATAACTTCCAATATTTTATTGTTTAGGTACTAATGAAACCTGAAATATGTCAAATTGAGATAGACATGGAACTTGGTACTAGAAGACATCAACCGAATGTACATTTGAATACGATACTCACTTAGGTGTACACATGAGAAACGATAACTGAACAAAATACAATGATGCGTACCACTCTTATTTCGTAATCACTCATTTTTTCAGATTTTCTGTCAAATACAATAATTTTAATTCAAAGAAATTTATACAAGAAAACTTCATTTCACCACGTGATTAATGATTACAGTTACATCTAAATTCAATTGCAAGCAAAACTAATATGATACCTGAATGACCAAATAGCGTCTTCTTCTATTAAAACTAACTATTATGAACGAATTAATACACGATTTAAATATCAGATTTTAACATGCTTCACGAAGAAATAAACGCTCAATTAAAATGATTCATATTAAATCCTGTCATATTTTTTTTTCTATGGGATGTTACTATTAGCGCACTCTATATAATCACTTAGTAACTACACACAAATTTCAAGTTTCACAGGCCACCTCATTAAATTTCAACCAATAACCAAATAATGTACAAAAAGTTTGAATTGAATAATTAATTTCATTCCATAAAGATAATTTTAGAGTAAAATATGTTTGTAACATTAAAACTGTTTGATTTAATCTTCCAGTTTTATCTATTGTCACTTTTCTTGTTCATTTGATATTCAATAAGTTAAATGATTAAATCCCTTAAGAATCAGAAATCCAGAATGTAGCTAATAGCTATTAACTATGCACTACACACCTTTTCATTATTTCTAAATCTAAATCCATCTGTAAATGAAATACAACTTCAACTTAAGAAATGAAAGAGCAATAAAACTGATCAGCTAAAATTTATTTTAGTTACACAAATAGAAATGAAGTAAACGAGATGAGAACACAACAAACAAAAATGGAATTTATTCAGCATAGAACTGCTTCAAGAAAAGCTCATGGAAGTAGCGCTGGTTGTTCATTAATTATTGAGCGGTAAAATGACTAATGGATATCATTTCCACCTGAAATAGAATAATAAAGTAACTCTGTAAAACCGAAACCAGCATAGGAAAAAAAAAACAATGCAAAAAAATGCTAACCGGTAACAGACATAAGTATGGAAGGTTACTCTCAATGTTTAGTATATTTTTGCAAACCATCTATAAGATAATTCCAATATGAAGCCCTCATCACATCATATTTTTCAGCAAGGTCGCGATAAAACTGTAAAAAAAATACGGAATAAGAAGCGAATAAATTCTAAATAATAAATTAATAATATATCATCAACGATCATCATCAAAGTATTGATAACTTACACCAATGGCAGTTTCTAAATTTTTCTCGCCATCAATTTGCTTTTCAACAAGCTCCACAGCTCGATCACCCAAGAAAGCTAATAAATTAGGCGAACGCGAATCATCGTTGTACAGATCTTCGCAAAATTTTATCACATCACGGTGGTTCAAACCTTGATCATTGAATAATAATATCCTAAACACCTTTTCAATTAGAAACAAATAAAATTCCACATTAAATGATGCATTAAATGTCCACATACCCTCTGAGATAATTCCATGCACTTTCATTATTTGATACAATTTGTAGTGCTTGCAATGTATATTTGATTTCTTCAATCAATACATCAGGTAGGAACCCTTGTTTTCCGGTATTGATAACAAAATAGCGGTGATTCCACGCAGAATTATTTCGTATATCACGAGTAAGCAGTTCATCGACATAACTCAGTTCGCCATCGAACAGTCTGATTACAGAGATTTAAATTGAAACAATTGTTGAACAGACAATTATAAAAATTACTGCATATGTACTTGTATTTTGTTAAAATCCATTGTCGATGCTGCCAAGCATGATAATTTTTTTCATCTAGAGTTAATAGTCTTTCGGTAAACCCAAGCTCTTTGCTACCATCATCGAGGCATTCCACTACAAACCTTCGATGATGCCTAAATTAAAACACAGGAATTTTTTTTCGTTTCCACAAAGATAACTGAAAAAGAATCACAACGAAGAAAGTATGATACTCACCATACTTGATAATTCTTAGGATTTTGTTCGATTACTTCGCTTATAAATTCTAATTCTTTTCTTAGATCGTAATTCAGTGATTTCAATACCGATCGTCTGTAACAAACAGCACGCATTATACATGGTTTATTTACAATAAAGATACGTTGTTTTCAATTAATCCGTAACGATTTCTTATACCTGTACTGCCAAACGGTGTAATTAGCAGGATTTAGACTTAGAGCATCTGCGCACAGATTCAATACTCTTTGGGATTTTTCTTCTTTAGCGACAACGCCTCGAAAATAATCGTACACGTCTCTATCTAAAGAACAAAGTGTAACGAAAAATAAGTATAAATAAGCTAAATAAATACGATAGGATATAATTTTCACGTACATTTTTCTGGGTAAGCTATGGATACGACTGGGTAAGGTCCATCATCTTGAGGAATCGGTACAACATCATTCCATTCAGGACGGTCTTTGTATAAAATCCATGCATCTCCGCCTTCATCTGAGCTACTATCACTCATTGTATGAAAATATTGAAGTGTAAATTATATAATTTAAATTCATTTAATTTTTTTTCAAATAGATTTGATAAGATTTATCACCGACTCTTGTTTTCCATCTTCACGCATGCGTATCAACCGGTATGAGCAGCAAAGTTATACTTGAGCAAAATGATTTGTCTAACAAGTACAAAGTGAGTTGAGTCGATGTCGTGTTTGATGAAACGAAAAAAGACATTCAATTTAATACGATCATTCGCAAAATCGTATTGTTATCAATGCGAACACGACTCTTTAGAAAGAAATTACGCATCGTTTCAAGCAAAAAAAATGAGAATTTGAAGCTGGAATATTATAAAATAAACGCAAATGCGAGATCCAAATTTTTTCCTCTCATAACACTTCATAGACAAAATCACACAGTGATGGGCTGAGTGAGAAACCGAAACAGAAACCAGAATTTATTATTTTCTTCTTATTTTAGCATGATTTTAGCGTCAGTCCCCTTATACGGATGTATCAGGGGAAAAATGAAAAAATTTTCATAATTCAGAAATTACAGCGAGTCGTCAAATAATATTTAATTTTGCAATAAATACAAATAACAAATTCGCGATTAAGTTTATCTACTGCCACACTACTTATACAATATTATTTCGTTGATATGCCATTAATTAAATCATTTCATCCCGGCAAAATGGTGTTTACGAACCATATGATTTTTCACATTCTCTTTCCCGATAAATAGGAAATTTTTCTTTCACTTTTTCATACTTTCTCTGTAATAAAAAATAAATATTGAATGAAAGCTATTCAATAATGAATATCAAATTATACTTAACCATGCGTCAGATTTACGTATTTATTTGAAACATCACTAAATACCTAATTTTCTTGCTTCTTCTTCCTTTAAGTACTTAACTTATTTGAGAAAATCAACATGATGCTTAATACTTACATTGATATATTTACGGAATATATTAAAATTGATGACTTCTTGTTTGGAAAATCCTATTTTAATTTCGAAAGTTATACCGGCAGCAGTGGCTTTACATCGTCGTTGTTCAGTGGGAGTAATTCTACATTTCTTGTACCTTTTGCAAAATGGAATAAAACATTTGGCATTCTACAACCCAAAATAAAAACAACGTTCGACTTTTATAACTTCGGCAATACGTTTCTCCTTTACCTCACGACGAGATTTCCTTACTTGACAGTTTTCCAAGTGAATGGCACATAAAGGTAAAACTTGACGGCAAAGATGACATTTATAAGAATTTTCTGGTTTGAGTAAAGCGCACGATTTGGCGTGCGTGGCGACTTGCATTAATTGTACGCAACATTTACGCTGACAACTTAAATTTTCGCATTGACCAGCATGGGCGAACGATTCCATTAAATGTATATCCATATGTGCCGCGGCAGCAGCCTAAAAAGTAATAAACATTTTCACGTGGAGATTTTAAAATATAACAACAAATTGTTTTCGGATTTGTTTCCAGTAATCACGAATAGTATTATTCTTACGAAAATGTAAAAATAAAAAACCGCTTCGTAAAATTTCACGAATTATTGACCAAATTTTACTTCGTAATCACATGTCATTCCTCATTTCACATTTTAAATTTCCAAATCAATTTTTTTTAAAACGCCGCAATACCTAAAAAGAATCATTCCGAATTGACGATGTCAGCACGAAAAATGCATAAAATTTCTTACTTCCAGTCTTTCCGGTGTCATATTCGTCCGCTAAAATCTTATATTAAAACACGGGACAGCGAAAAATCAACGTATCAACGCACACACATGGAAAAGCACCCCTGAAAACGTTCTAAACAAAGAACAAAAGGGCGGTTGAGCTTTCGTCGCAAAGTTCTTTGTTTCCGTCAATGCTGCCATTTAATAAATAATAAAAGCGCCGATAGGGGTGCGAAAGTTCAGATGCTTTGTCATCGCCCACTCGTCTTTATATTTGTGTAATTTCACAACGAAAAATCTTACTTCTTCGGGTATAAATACGCGCATGACAAAAGTAACACTTATTCGCATTATTTGTTGAATTTGTTGCATTAAATCGGCACCCTTTCGACGACATGTTAAGTCTTACGCGTTATTGATTGATTGCGTGTAAGCTTACGAGGTGTACTATGCGAAGTACAACGCAAACTTTCCAAACTGGGTAACTATGTAACGCGTTTAACGTCGATAATGTCTCTCGTAATTATGTTAGCAATAAAAATTACACATCTTTCAATGCTTTTCGCCATTTTGTAAGGGCTATTTTTTTCCCAATATACTCGTAGTATTTTTCGCGTCTTTTCCATAAACCACCAATCTCACTCAAATCATCCAAATTTAAAGTATTATCATCAAAAAAAGAAAAAAACTCACCATCACTAAATAACAACTTATATTTTTAAATATTACCAAAATTCATTATACAATATATATGCGTACTGTAAAACAAACTTTATACAAAATAAAAATAATTGATTTAACATTTATGTCATTAGACAAATTTTGAACGACTAATTGGTCAGGCCATCGTTATTTACAACTTATCCTCAATAATGAACCTTAGATGTCCGTTCACTAAACATTTCCCCTTTACATAAGAGAAAAAAATGAAAAAAAAAAACAAAATTGACAAAGCTCTCATTTTATATACAATTCGATTAAAAAATAACAATTATTAAAATTACAAATTCTACAACTACATAAAGAAAGAAAAAAAAATGGAGAAAAAAAGAAAAAAAAACGTAAACACGTAATAACTGGAACCAAGTATCTCATATTTCGTTATTAAAAAATAAAACTCTTCGAATAAAATCTACTTTCGCCTGTTTTTTTTTTCGTTTCATTTTTTTTCATTTATCAATTCAACTCACTTGGTAAAAGATATTAAAATATGACTAAAACTGATCACAAATAATAATAAATACGCCCTATGGGCGCATATTTTTCGTATATGAATCTTTCGTCGGCGATAAAAAAATCACTCTTAAAAAAAACAATAGAACGTATTTTTCAACCACGATTCACCTTCTCGACATAATTAAACACAATTTAAAAAAAAAAATAAACACGTTATTAACGCCACATAATCAAATATTACGAGAAAAAGATAAAAAAAATAAATAAATAAAAAATAACAATTAAAAATTAAACTAAACTGTACACAAACAATATAAAAAAACATCTCGCCTAACCTTTCCTCCGCAACTATACAAAGTCCGGAAAAAAAACACGTAAAACGAATTTTCTTTTTAAAAAAATACACACACACACACACAGACATGTGGCTCATAATATATGGCGTTAATAACATCAAGTTAAAAAAATATATAAAAATTATAACACGGAATAGGGAGGGGGAAGGGCATAATGAAAACAATCGTACTAGACAAACGTCGTAAATATATGGATATAGTGCGAAGTAAAAAAAAAATCAATATTTACTGTACACTAATTACCTTTTCATTTTCGTTAATCGTAAAAATAGAGAATAAGCTACTTGAAAAAAAAAGAACTTTACATTTTAAAATTAATAAATGTTTTATGCGCTACGATAATTGATACGTTTACACATATAACCGCATAATACAACAACACGTCCTTCATATTAATTCATTAACGTAAAAAAAAAGTTAATTTTTTAAATAAATACTTAAAAGAGAAATCTTTTTACAAAGGAGAAATAGAAAAAAAAACGATTATCGATATATAAATAAACCAAACAAAAATTTACAACGTCTTAACGAAGAGATATATGTATGTTAATAGTTAACGGCAGGCTTACAACATTTACACAAATATAAACAATTTCACTAAGAAAAAAAAAGTAATGGGAAAATGTAATAAGTCCCCTCGAAAATTTGCACATCTTTTAACGAACAGGAAGAAAAAGAAATAAAAAAAAACAGGCGTTACCTTGAAAATTTTCGTTTAAGTATACATTCATCACGACGGACGACGATAAGCCTATTAGGGATACTTCTGATATGTTCTAAAAAATTTCATTCCATCGATATACACAATCATATACGTACGCAAAAAATGCATCATTTCCATTAAAAGTTTGAAAGTTTTTTTTTTTCATCTCAACCTTGACTACAAAACGTATCAACGAGCTTTCGAGAACGGTCGAAAAAGAAGGACGGGCCAAAAAAAAACACCACGTAGACACGTGTCAGGAAGAATGAACAGCGGAAAACTAACACAAACACAAAAACACCATTTAAACCCGTCTGAGAAAGGTGAAAAAATTACAAATAAATAAAAATACCATTCAAACACCGGTTCTAATATTTTCACCATGAAAAAAAAAAAAAAAAAAAAAAAAAACAAAACGAAGAATAGAAAAATACTGTAAAAAAAAATGGCCATACAAATTCAGTAAGATGGAACGTAACGACACAAAGACAAAATAAATTCATAGGAAAATTGCTCGCAAAAAAAAATTATTTCGATTCACGTAATTGGTAACATATTGCGCCGTTATCAAAAAAAGGGGGGGGGGATAATACTAAATTTTGCCATTACCGCAACGAACCTTTCACAGAACGGCGCCCGTCCAACGAAAAAAAAATGTATAAACTCATAATATAAATTTAAAATACGTAATGAAAGAGACAGCAAGAAGGAGAAAGGAAAAATAAACGTTTTAAAAAAGTGAACATTTAAATAAACTCTACTTCATCGTGAGTGAAAAATACATAAATTTCACATTGTGCTAAACATATAATATCACAACGACATCATACAACATTGTCCGTACATAGATACATAGGTAGGTATATTACAAATTTATCAAAAAAAATTTTCATGATAAACGAACAAAAATAAGGAAAAAGGGGAGAAGAAAGAACGGAAAAAACTTATTGCTTCTTTTGATAAACGTAATCCGAACCGAAACAATTTCTCAAAAAAACTTCACTTCATCGTCGTCATTAGAAGAAAAAAATAATAATAATCATACGTAATAATACGAGAGAAAAAGAAAACCACACGTTAAATGAAAACTGCATGCAAAGACGATTGCGTTGCACGGACGACAAAATTCCTTCGAACATCTCGACAACTCGGACAGGGAGAGAAAACAAAAGAAGAGAATCGGACACAAAAGCGGGATCGTGAAGAACACGCCGGCATTGTCAACCATATCGCCAGCACCTGAATCGCTTAAGCTCGAAAACACTACGTTCGCTATCCGCAGAACTTCCCGACGTGGCGGCCATACACGATGCTAAAGTCGCGCAACCAATTGCCTCAAAATTTCGTTACATCCGGCTCATCGACTCGGCCGAATGACGATTCGCGAACGACGACCCGCTTTCCAAGGGATCGGGCACCACCCGCGTAAACAAATCCGGTCATCTCGTTGCGATGGTATAACGGTACAAAGCTCTTCGACGGGCGCGGGCGAATTTCGTCGAAAAGAGAATCATACAATGCAACAATAATAACAACAACGGAAAAAAATACACGACGATAATGTCGTAGGCGGCGTACGCATCACGGTCACTGCTGCTGCTGCACCGACAATCCGGGATTACCTAGGTTGCCGGGCGGCCCTAGCATGCCGCCTTGCGGCGATGGAAACGGGGGCGGCGCCGGTTTCATATCGTTCGGATTCTGCGGCTGTTGTTGCTGCTGCTGCTGCTGCTGTTGCTGTTGCTGTTGTTGTTGTTGTTGCGCATGCAACAATTGCTGATATTGGTTCGGATCGACGTTCGAGAACGCGGCTTGGTTATACGACCGATTAACCGATGGAATACGTTGCTGCGGCGGCGGCGAGTTGTAGTTATTGGTGGCGAAGCCCTGCTGCTGCATGGCCACCATTTGATTATGCTGGTACCAAGTCTGCTGGTTTTGTTGCACGTTCGGCGCCATATGCTGCTGCATACTCTGCTGCTGGTTGACGGCGGCCATCGTTTGCGGCGCGTGCTGCTGCACGCCCGGCGGCACCATCTGTTGGCCTGGTTGCGGTTGTTGTTGCTGTTGCTGCTGCTGCGGCGCCTGCTGCTGCGGTTGTTGCTGCTGTTGCTGTTCAGCTTGTTGTTGCTGTGGCTGGTTGTGACGATGTTTTATAAAGGCGGCAAACAGTTGCGGGTTGGTTTTCAGTATTTGTAGTATTTGACCTTGCTGCTGAGGTGAACTGGGCAGCCGCAAGGTCTGCAGAAGCTGGTGTAACGCTTGTCGGTTCACCGGCCGGCCCGGCGCGCCGCCCATCTGAGTACCTTGCGGCGTCGGCATCACGTTCATGCCCATGTTCGTAGGCGCTCGCAGCGGCGGCACCGCGTTCTGATTCAGTAAGCCGTCGCCGCTCACCATTTGCTGGGGCGGCGGTCCCGGCGGACCTGGAGGACCTGCTTGTTGCTGATTTAGAATAGGCGACGCGTTCGGTGGTGCTTGCGGTCCTTGTAGCATATGCGCGGCTGCCGTCTGTTGACGCAACGCTGCGTTCGGTTGCAACATCACCGAAGATGGATACCTACAAAAAAGCGTTTGTAATTAACACCTAGTTCACGAACGTGATCGCGTCACGATTCGCAACAAATATTAGCGCCTATACGACCCCATTCCCCCTTCGTACAGCGATCAACTGCGCAGAACCTTCATCGCTGGTTTCAAAATGCGCATGAGTTTGCGTTTATCAATCTAACGAGGTCCATCTGCAAAGCGGTAACACGTGTGCGAACCGTTCACACAGCGTGAAACGTTCGTAGATAACTTTCCCTAGTTTTTTCCATGTGAAAAACGTGCAAGCTGCTTCTCGAACAAAAGCCACACTACCTTATCGGTTTAGATATTTGCGAGATGAAGCATTTGTACGACGTAGGACGTGATACGGCCTACAAAATGGCAGCATCCGTTATCAACCATTTTCGTATGTACGCTTTTTATACACGCTCGCTGCTGCGGCGCTCGCGCTCCCACTCTCCGACCACCCTTCGATCGAACAAATCGTAGCAAAAACCTTACCTCGATTTCCACTGGTCGTTGGGTATATTAGCCGAAGGATGGGGGACGTTCGCGATACTCGATCCGGGTATTTGCGCCATGTTTCTTTGCATTTGAGGCGATGTCATGACCTGCGGCGGCACATTCGGGTATCCCATAGCGCCATGACCGTGAGGTGCTTGTTGTCTAGCCGCTTCCTCCTGCACCTGTATCGAAAAATTTACTTGAGCGTTTCGACGGTTGAAAGACATGGCGAGAATGTAAACCTCGACTACGTACCTGTTTGAGCACTTGCAAAACACTAGGCGGAGGCTGCAGTGCGCCCGGAGTGCCGGGCTTCACGCCCATACCAGGCGCGTGAGGCGAATGTTGTTGCGGCAGATGATGCGACGACGATGACGACGAATTCTGTACCGAGCTGCCCGGCGACAAGGCTCCTGAACTGGACGGAACAGAGCCCGTATTGCCGGTGATACGCGAATTCATCACGGCCATACGACGCCGCAGAAGCTGCGCCTGTTGTAAACGCTGCTGCACTTGTTGCTGTTTCATCTTCTGTTTTATACTCGAGCATATGGGTACCGCACATTTCGTATCCTGCAAGTGAAAACCATCGTTACAGACAATCCGCAATTTCGCGTGTATTACTCAACGTACGCCATACGACATACGCCATCGCACTTACCTGACAATATTTGGCGTGGTAGAAACACAACGCGATGAGCTGTTTGCATATCGGGCAATTTCCGTTCACCTTCATCTTGCAGGCTTTCGTGTGTTGCACAACGCGTTTCATGCGTTGACAACTTGGTAAACGACAATTCGCGTCTCGGCATTGGCAGGCGTGTACCAACGATTGAATGCATCTCTGAATAGATAATTTTCGCGCTTCCTGCAAAACAACAAAAAAAAATCGACGCGACGATTAGTTTCGCGACTTTATTCGACGTCCTACGCGTTTCAGGTTGTCTACCGAAACTTACTTGGGGATTGGCTTGCTTCTCCGTAGGCGTCACCGAGCCGTCGTCTAAATCCAAACCCAATTTGTCCATCTTATGCGGATGTCCGTCTTTCTTATAGCAAGGAACACACAGATCGAAATCCTGCGAAAAAAATCATCGAAAACGGTCGCGTTACATAGGTACACCGTCACGTCTATCGAGTACAAATTACAAAGTACTAAAATAAACGGATACGCAGTTGATAAACGGAGACGTAACGTCGTCGCGAAAAAATTAATTCCGTCGTGAACGAGTTAGCATAGTTAATTACGAAGAAAACACCGTCGTGTCCGTCCGTATCGAGATAACACGTAAAACAGCTCGACTATTTATTCACGTACGAAATATTAATCGACAAGCTTGAGTCATTACCAACAAACATCACAAATCTCGAGCGCAGCTTCCCTGCATCACCATCGTATGCCGTACACAATATACATAAGTCCTTCGAATGTAATAAATAGTACCATCGTGAAACCGATTTACGCGCATGCGCACAACGTGTCTAAATTTCAACTTCGACGTGATTGTTTGGGCAAAATTCAACAAAATGGCGGAATGAAAGAAAAGTGGGATAAACCGCGTTTTTACACATAAATGTAACAATTACGCAAGTTATACACTTCATAGAGGGGAAAACCAATGGTGAATTCGTGTACAAGAGGGTTGAATTATACGGAAACGTCACCAAAATCATGTTTATAGCCCAAAATGGAGGTGTTGCCCCTTGCCCCTTTTCAACAAGTCTCCTTCTCCCTATGGAAAGCGAAGGTGATACTTTTTCGCGACGATTTTCGAGTTAATACGGCATAGCCAAGACGTGAAAACGTCAAAAGTACTTTTATGAGGTACCAGCCCCCTTCAGATGATTTTCTTCATACGTTATCTTGTAGAAAATTTTGTGTAATTTAAAAACCAAACCATTTCTCATGCACAAGCCGCCAGTTTCCTGAGATAAATGCAAAAATTACTTATATACGCGTTTTTTGAAGTACCAGCCCTCTTCTACGACTTGGCAAAACCATTTTCAGCTCGGAACTTTCAATAAGTTTTTTGTGATGGCGTTCTTGAACAATCGCATAAACAATTTTTTCGGTTCGAATTTTTTCACAAAAGGTCTCGAAAATCGTTAACATGCTCATTTCAAGTTAAAGCGAAAATTCGCCGAAATTCATTCCTAGTTAAATTTCGATAAAAATTTTCATTTACGATAAAATTTGTACTGATATAAGAGGATTCAATTTAAAAACTTGGAAAATTTTTCAGTTGAATTGAAAATTGAAATAAAATACGCTTTATCAATTCACAAGATTGCAAAAACTGCAACGTCAGCGTTTCGCTGAAATACGCGTACGCCTTTGTTCGAGGATTCGTTATAAGGAATTCCGAGAATGTTCCCTCCGGTACTCCTCCCTCTCCTCCAAGTTTCCACATTCCTAGCCAAACGATTCGCGATTATGTTCTTTCACCGCGTATTAAAAATAACAATCTCCGTTCGATCTTTCGAATTGTAACATGAGAACGTAGCTTCCGCCGTGGTAATAGATTGCTTCGAGAAATACGCTAACGTTTCACTTCCACGTTCGTTTGCTCGCATTTCGATTCAAATTGATACGTAATCACCGTAAGTTATTTTACCAAATGCCTATGGTCACTTAAAATCAGGGGAGAAGAGGGGTGGAATTTCAGAGGATAAATTTCTGTCGATTTGAAAAATAATTCGTTTGCAGGGCTCATTTTAAGAAATTTTAGGTGCAAAATCACAGAATTTTATGCACTCTGTTCTTCTCCTACGGCGAACCATCATTTATACGGAATACTCAAAATGGGGTATTCTTGTGAAGCGTGGGGTAACTTTGGAAAACAATTTTTGAAACGAAGCGGTCGCAAATTTGAAAGAGGAACGTTTTTTGTTAAAATCACTTTTTTGTATCTACTCAAATTTCGCCACAATTGCAAGTACCGCGAGAAAATAATACAGTTAGAGCGTTTTTGTGAGGTCTGGGGGTGACTTTGGAAAAAAATGTTTGAAACAAAAATCATCGCAAATCGAAGGAGGAACATTTTTGGTATTCACAATTTTTTTTGTATCTTCTCAAATTTCGTCGTAATTTCGCTATATTACGACAGCAACAAAGTTCTCTTAATCTTTTGATGAGAAATTTTAGGCAGCTGCGCAACGAACTTTTGGACCTACGCATTAAAGTTGGCCCTGATCGTTTAGACGCGTGATACTTTTTTTTTTCTACAACGGTAAATTTGGGGAGGGGAGGGGAATCGAAGGGGAAATTATTTTCTCTTCTCTTGGATCCGCGATAGGAGAAAGATGGAGGTTCCTCATTCAATTCTCAAAATGTTTTTATTTTTTGCGAAAATGGTTTCAAAATCGTCATTATTCGTAATATGCAAATAGGCGATACGCGAACACCACCTTCCTGGCATTCGATGGCGAACCAGCGTATCCGATTATATGAAAAAACAAAAAAAGAATAAAACATGGGAAAAACTTACGTCGCAGGTGGTACAATGGTATCTCGTTTCGACGTTATTTTTGCAATTATTACAAGTGTAAACGAATTTATCTTGACTTTGGGTATGTAGCTCGTAAAGCATAGCCATAGACGAAAATTTCGCGCGTCTGAACGAAGAAAATTCGTAATGCCTTTCGCGAGCCATCGTCAAGAAGGCATCACGTCCATCCATGAGATCGCAAGTAATAAACGGATCCGGATCTTGAATAGGCTACAGAGGAAAATAGAAGAAATAATGAAAAATAAACCACTCGCGTAAACAGCAAGTAGAAGCAATTAATTAGGACATTTACCGCTAGACTGGCCGCCGATTGAACCGAGTGTAATCGAATGACGAAAAATACTTCTTTATGTTTTTCCATCGTAGCATAAATCTTGGCGGATAGATCGTTGCCAAGTTGAGGCGTATTGAATTTATTTTTCGTGTTGCTTTTACGATGGCTGGACTTGGATTTATTGGTTTTCTTTACTTTCTTGTTGCTTTTCTTTTTACCATCGACGTCCGTTTCGCCTTCACCGTCGATATTATACACCTGCTGTACAATTTACATTCGATACACGAAGATTAATTTCAGCTCGGAAGCGATTACCACAGGCACAGGCGTAAAGATACTCACGTTGTTGGCGGCTGCCGACGCGGCTTCAGCTGCTTCCGCTTGTCTCCTCTTTTCTTCTTCTTCTTGGTCCAATTCTTTGATACTTTCTTCTAACACGTTCGGCCAAAAATCACCTTCGAAATAAGGTAGCTCGGCGGCAGACTGTAATTTATCTTCCATCGCTTGTTTTAAAATATCCTGCGCGAGGAATGATACGCGAGATATTATAAAATTTACCGTAACGGGGGGGGGGGGAGGAGGGACGACGACGACAACAACATAGTCGCTACTTACTTTAAAATCGAGTACAATTCTTTCGATAATTCCTCTATCTAACATTCTACGGTACCAATCTTGTAGTCGTTTAGGTTTGGGTATTTTTTGGTCGTCCGGATGGCAATGGAAAATATAATCGTCGCCTTCGGACGGTGGACATGCCCAAATATGAGCCATCGTGTACCTGCGAGTAGGTCGAACTTACCGATTAATATCGCTTCGTCGGAATCACAAAGGTGTAACCGCGTGACCGCGTCTACTCACCCCAGCTGCTTCACGTAATCTAGATATCCGAGTAGAATCTCGTGATAAACAGCGGTTCTAAATTGTCTCGGTTGAAAAAAATGCACCGAATCCAAATACGCGATATATACGCGTCTGGTATTCGGCGGCGGGCATTCGGATCCGTATTCTTGCACGTGCATACCGAATATACACACGTCGACGCCATCAATTTCTTCGAAAGCGAACAAAGCCTTCGCTTTATATGGGAACTGCTCGGATAATTCTCCGCTATCGACGAATCTGTTAGAATGGCACGATGGTATGTAGAAAATTTCGCTTAAATCGTTTGCGGAAAAAGTACCGTAAACGACACACTCACCGACTCTTCATGCCTGGTTTAACTTCGACGGTTTTCTCGGAGCTCGATACAACACGAACGGTTACTTCGCCAGCTCCGGCTTCTTTCTTCTTGAGGAAATTGTTGACTCGCGTTTCGATATAGGTGCCTAGTTTAGTGGCCGGTAACCTTTTAGCGTTGTACTTGTTTTCTTTTCTTTTAGCATTTTTCTTTTTCAAACAATTATCACAAACGAATCTGAAAACGACGAATGTTTTTACATTTTTTTTTCAGACGAATAGTGGTTGCGAGGAGGTAGGAGACTCGTAACACTTACCCTTTACGCCATATATGGTCCATATGTAAGACGCACATTTGGTGTAATTTTCTACCGCAATCTAAACATTCTACGAACGGCTCCATTTCTAGGTAATCGTTTTTCATTTCGACGAATAGATCCTTTTTTATCACACTGAAAAACATACGAAATGCAATGAATATTCGCGCCGCCTTTGACCGGTTTGCGCTTTAGACGCTTTAGACGCGTTCTCGGCGATGCTTACGTCTGAGGTTGAGAAGGATCTTCACCTAAGGTCACCGAATCTCCGGGTATATCGAGGAAACATTTAACACAAAACGTGTACCTGCGGAAAAAACGAACGCGTTACAAGTCTATTCTTTCTCGTCGGCTCCTTTACAAATCGGTAATTCTTTGGAACTAACTTATTTTGGTAATTATAATATTTCGCGTCTCGTGGTATCGTGCACAACTGTTTACCGTAGCAACACAACGTCTGCGGACTAAAGGTATATTTGCGACCGCAACAATACCCTAAAGTTTGCATAACCGGATCGATTTCTTGTTCGAAAATTTCCGCCAACTAAGCAAAAATCAACCGATTACAAACACGTTATCGACCAATTGCGGTCTTCTGGCGAATTCCGAGCTCTTACCTTGGTACAGCATTTATAAACCCTTGACGATTTCTTATTGTACAGCCAAGCGTTATCGAACATGAGCCAAACGTCGTCGACGAAATTCCAAGGGTCTACATATTGGCCGACGTCTAACTTGCCTTTGATGGTGGACAAGTCCATTGGCTGTTTGATTATATCCAGGTAATCGGGTATGCCGAGCTGTAACGGATCCACTGGTTCTCGAAATGGTACAGATTCTTCTTGTTGGTATAGCTTTTGCAAGACCGGTAGGAAGCTTCGTTGTAGGTCTTCAGGTTTGAAAACTACGTAATCGAGAACGAGTTTTCGCGTTAATAACAGAAAATGACGAAATCTTCAAAGTTTCGCGTGTTCTTACACGTTCGAACCAATAATTGTTCGTAATTTCGGAAATCGGAAATCACGTTATTCGTAAAGCGTACTTACTGCATTTCTCTTTCTTTTCGGTAGAAGTGCCTTGCACCGGCTGCGACGTACTCGCTGGTTTAATATCTAACGTATCCTTCAAGTCGACAGACGAAGAGCTATCATCTTGAGGTTCTTTAGGTTCACCTGCGAACACGGGCAATAATAAAATACGACAAGTTTACGATAAACACGAGAAGCCGGTTACACCACGCGTACTTTTGATTTCTTCGTTTTTAATATTTTTTCCATCGACTTCGGTATTTTGTTCGACGCTATCGGACGCGTTACTTATAGACTTCTCGTCAAAATGACTACTCTCGATTGGTTCCTCTTTAATAACGGTCATGTCGGTTTTAACGATATCCAGTTTACCCTTCTTTTCCGGAGGTCCTCCGATATCGTCATCGTCCTCGGTTTCCGCTTCCTGCGAAACCGCAACATACTACGATAAAAATACCTGCCGTGTACTTGGCAACTTCGCCCCAGGCGTACTTACTCTTTTAATGGTAGTCGAAACGGTGGCCACTTGTCCCGAACTATTGGGCGTGTTTACTTTGCTAATATACCCGGATGAATTCATCGACAACACCGAGGTATTCTGATGATGGGCCGAGTTAGGCGAACTCGACGTAGGCGTATTAACAACGGTCGGACTAGCCGCCGGCATCGGCACGCTGTTGTGCATACCCTCGATGGACGGCGGCTGCGAGATGATCGGCGAAGTCTGATCCAAATGATTACTAACCGAGCTGACGCGCGGCGATTGTTGGAAATTATTCAAATGCTGTTGACTGGGCGTGAGCGGCTGCTGATGTTGCGATTGCTGCGACTGCTGCACCGATCCGGGACCGGAATTGGATTGCTGGTGGACTTGATTCGGCGACGGGAATTGCGGTACGGCGAACACGGGCGACGTTTGAGATAAAACACCCGGTAATCGGTTTTG
Organism: Maconellicoccus hirsutus; assembly: GCA_003261595.1. Taxonomy (NCBI): domain Eukaryota; kingdom Metazoa; phylum Arthropoda; class Insecta; order Hemiptera; family Pseudococcidae; genus Maconellicoccus; species Maconellicoccus hirsutus. Next base: position 128,934 of record QBDW01000074.1, on the reverse strand, counting down.
TTGCTGGAACTACGTTCGAAAAACACGACATCTCGATAAGTGGATGTTGGGCGAAAAGGCGTCGCGTAATCGCCAAAACTCACCTGTTGGTTATTATTTAAAAACTGACTAGTCGAGCCGCTATTACTAATACTGAAAGATGTATGGGTAGTGGGAATAGGGGCAGTGGTACAAATATTATTTGGACTCGGTCGCGGTATCGGTGTCAACGATTGCTGCAGCTGCGATCCCGGCGTTTGCTGCGAATTACTATTCGGAGCGCTGAACGCCATCCGATTAGCGGGACCACCGCTACCGGCAACGCCGGCTAGTTGATTATTCGCAACGGCGCCTATAATTCGTAAATTTTACAAAATCACCTTTCGACGTCGTACGACACCACCACCACCATCGCACAAATGATTCCCTTACCGGTGACCGAAGGATGCCCGCTGAATAAAGGATGGTTACCAACTCCGCCGCGGATAGGCGCGTTCATCGCGCCCATCGGTCTCATCGTCGCCTGCTGCGATTGCTGCTGAGGCAGCGGACCGCCTGGTTGCGGCGTTTGAGGCTGCTGCGGCGACGGGCCTACTTGCGATTGCGCTTGTTGCACTTGCTGCTGTTGGGCTTGTTGCTGCTGCTGCTGCTGTTGTAATTGTTGTTGTTCTTTTCGTTTCTGGCGTCTTTCGTCTGCGTGCAAAATCACAAAGATTCGAGGGTCATCTCGGATACGTACACGATACGCGGGTAACGTCGACAACAGGGGGAAAATACGAATTTTCACATCAATGACAAAAATTTTCAAATCATAAACGCCATCGACAAGAATTCCGGCTGCAAAGCTGCGTAGTGTCGCTAGTAAGCGAACGATAAGCGCCAGTAATTTGTTGAAAACGAATCCAACAGGTTCCTTTCACCTCGAGATGGAAAATTTAAACCTCTTTCTTCACTCAAATATGCCCATGTTTGGTAGCGCAACCAGAAATTTTCTACAGAGGGGGCTAGAATCCCCTTACGACTCGGTACCTACTTGTTTTGAAAAGGTCACAAGAAGAATAGGTACAAAACTCGACTCTTTGTTATCACCTTAACCACCAAAATCGCCATTTATAAGCTGCATCAATCGCGCCCAATGTTGGGATATCCAAGAAACGCAATCTCTCATCCAGAACCATGAAATATCCCTTTTCATCTCTTTTTCCAATTTCCTTCCCCTTTTCTCCCTCCATTTCATTTTTTACTCATATAATTTCCTTTTTTAGCTGATAACGAGTTTTTTAAAACAACGAATTGAACACAATTCTTGGCCACAAGTGCTGGTCAATTAATTAATTTTGACGCAAAATAAAGAAAACAATGAAAAAAATATTCAAATTTCCCATGTTTTTCTCATGTTTGAAGGATTGTTGAAATATCCCATTTCGTCCTTTTTTCCCGCGATGCCATTTTAGACCTCGGAATACCCCAACACTGTTCGCACCATTTTTCAATTTTTTCCATAACGATATTGAAACTAAAAAAATTTAAAAACAGCAGAGGAAAGATTTTGGCCTAGCGAAGCGAGGGCGAAAATTTGTCGTACTACATTCGTTAGAAAAATATTAAGTTTTTAACATTTTTGAGAAGGTTTTTTCGGTCAAATTTTGCGTGCTTGAATTTTGTGAACTGCGCAAAATGTGCGAAACTGCGCTTTAGAATAGGCCCTGATTCGATGTTATCACGGTAATAGAGTGCGCGCTAATAAACTGCTACCAAAAGAATGGTAGATTACATACCCAGTTCTTTGTGAATCTTGTAATACTTCGCCGCAAGCATATGGTAATATTCAGACTGTGAAAAAAAATAGTAATTAATAAGGATACCTTTGCACTACGGCTGCTTTCAACTTAAGACGTCTCGACGGACTCACCTTGGAATTCGCAACTTCATATATATCACACTCTACTTTCCTAGCGTATGATTCGAGATTTTGCATAATTCGATCGTCGATTACAACCGGAGATCCCTGACGATTGTATTCTGCATTCGGAAAATTTCTATCTGCGGGCGCGCCACCGCCAGCGCTGCCGCTAGCGCCTCCCATCACTGCTTGCGACCCAGAATTAGGAAGAATCGCGTGAACTCTGCACAAAAGGTCACCATATCTAGTCAATACGTATCGATTATTTCCATTGTGAAAATGGGTAGCAAACCACGTTACGCAAAACAAGAGAAAAAAATTCGACGTCGATACACACAGAGCAGACGACCTAGCGTTTGCGGCCGGGTACTTACAATTTTTTAACTAAGTGTTCCCTGAGTACCATGTTGATCTGTTTATGCCATTCTTTGGTGACGGTTTGTTGAGCGTTCGCCACCACGTTACCGCCGGACGTCGTAACACCGCCCGCTCCGGGAATTTGCGCGTTTACTATTCGATTATCGGAGATTTGCAGCTGTAACAACAACAACAACGGCAACAACATGAATAAGAGAAATTCGCCGGAGAATCAGGCACGTTGCCGAAACGGTACTTACGTTCGAATTAATATCGGAATTAGGCGTCGTATGAGCTATTTGCGATACGAAGGTGGGCGCTGTCGAGGTCAACAGCGACATGGTGCTGGCTGCGGTCACAATAGCTTGATGTATCGTATTAGCGGACGTTTGACTTTGCAAATTCTGCTGGCTATTAGCACCGATTACCGAATTCGTATTCGGATCCAGGACGACATTGGGCGCTACCTGCTGATTCATACCAGCGCCCATTGTCGAACCGACGCTCACGTTGATTCCTGCAACCGCGTTGGATGTTAGCGCATTCGCCGCGGCCAACCTACCTTCGCGTACTCCGCACTTACTCTGCTGCAGTTGCTGATTCAACGGAATATTATTAACTTGCGATTGCGGCGTAACGTGCGGTACCGTGGGACGAACCTGACCAGACACCGGGTTCGAACTACTACTGACCAACTGCTGCACGCCGGATGCATTCGGACCTAACGATGGTCCCGGTCCGGTGCCCGGACCGTCCGAAGGCACCGGTATGCCTAGGCCCAGGTACGCGTTTCTCATATCCTGGGCGCTGGGGTTGCTTTTTTGTTGTTGCGGCGGCTGCTGTTGCTGCTGAGGCGCTTGCGACGGCGCCTGCGCCAGCTGTTGCGTTTGCTGCGGCGTCGGTGCTCCGCCGACCGGCGCGCCTTGCTGTTGCACTTGCGGTGGTGCCTGCACTCCTAATTGGTTGCTCGCCGCTTGATTCGACGTCGAGAAAATTGTTACCGCTGAAATTGCGTTTTTTCGAGTATTATTTTTTTGCGCTGTTTCCTCTTTCCTACGATACGCGAGTCGTCTTCGTCGGAGTTGGCGTTATGCAAGAATTATCGTCGTAAATATCGCAGAGAATACCCCTCGCCCCCGGAAACGAAGTTGTTGTTTCTACTGTAATAGGATGTTTTACCTTTTCAAGGAGGAATTGCTGTGCAAGCTCCCAAAGCAATTATTGTGCAAGGGAATGGGGAATGGTCGAGGAAAATTTCGAGTTCGAATACTGTTAGAACAACTTTCACTCAGCGTTTATCGCTGCTCGTTTGAAATTCGTGAAAAAGATCACTTCAGGGTCTTTTCCGCTTATTTTATCCAATTTCAGAAGCTCGAAAGCCTTCGGTACAGAATTAATGAATCCAATCAGTAAAACTTGAGGTAAGGACTTGAATCCGATGTTATTATTTTGTCACGAGTCCAGCAATTTTTGAACAATTTAGAAAAATAACTCCGATCATAGAGATTGTTCTGGCAATCGTTCGAAAATATCGCAAAATTGCTGTCAAAAAAAACAGTGCGGGGGGAGAGGTAGCATCCCCGTGTTTGAAAATCCTCAGAATTGATATCACAAAATCGTGAAAAATTGAAAACAAATAACTAACGAAAGAAATTAATAATGTTTATTTTTGGAAATTCACTCTTTTTCTCATACTTCATCATTTCACGATATTTAAACGGCATTTTCAAAAGGACACCTGCTGAATAAACGAACAAAGTGAAAGAGAGAAGAAAAACACGAGAATTTTTCGTGCTTTCGATATACGAAAGAAAAATTAGGGACCATTTCTACGAGAAAAATAATTTATTTGAAAAAATCAAACTCGCCATTATGGCGAATCCTCTTTATAAAGTTCGTTCAAGGACTTCCTCAGTTCCACGATCATGGAAATTTCAGTTTTGCGGTATTTCCCAAATTCTTTAGTTCGCTTCGGCGATGTAAAAAATAAGAAAACTTCTGAAATTTGAAGCCTGAACATCTTCGTAAACTTTCTTTGCGAAAATATCAAATCCACAAAAAATATTCGACGCTTAATAAAATCGTACCAACGAGTTTTGCGGAATTGAAGACTTCACGATGGTAAAACGTGGAATTGTAAGGTAGCCCGAACGAACCAAAAGCTATATTGCCAACACCGACGGTTAAAGTAACAAGCGCTGATTGGCAAACGGATACTTACCATTATTTCTTGTCTTGTCGACTTGTTTCAAAGGAAGACAAACAGGACAATCAGGTTTAGTGCAATGTTTCCAATGGGAAATGATTTGCTTGGAAGAAGAGCAATGAGCTATCGTACACGTCTTGCCGGCCTGACAGCTAGCCATGTGTTTTAAGATATTTTTCATCGTTTTGCAATGTGGTAACGAGCACTGAAAATAAGCGATTTCGCAAATAAGCACATTTCAACTAGGCACTTCAAGCTCCGGGCAGATATTCGCTTACCGGTTTACTATCCTCATTAGCTTGACTTTCTCTTCTTTGGCATTGGTGGGCGTGTAACAATAACACCAATTGTTGCTGTATGAGTCTCCTCTTTTCCGGATCCGGCGCGGTTGCCGGCCTTGGCACCGAAGACTGCGGTAATACGTTTGACGAGACCATGGCGGGCGATTGTTGCGGAGGCACCGTAGGAAGAACTGATTGATTGGTTTGGGCTGGCGGCGCAGTCGCAACCGTCGGCAACGATAGCGACTGGATCTGCGGCGACGACGCATTCTGAGGTACTTGCGCTGCTCCGCTAAGTGGTCCGTTTTCTCCGATTATATTTACGTTTCCTCCTCCTGGAAAATGGCGCGTGTTAATGAAGCTCTCGTACCATGGTTGTCTTGTGGAATGTAAAATTTAGAGTATTATGTAGAATATGTAAACTTGTGTAAAAAATACCAAAATACTGCGAATGTCATCTAAATTTCTATACATTTGCTTCAAATTTTCGAATTTAACCGTCAACTCTTGAATAAGTTTTTTAAAACGTTCAGAAAAAAATTTTTGTGTAAAAAAAAAGGTATCTTAACATGGCAAATTCTGTATAAAATGTAAATTTCTACACATTTACTCGAAATTTTCAAATTTAACCATGATCTTGTGATGAATAAATTTTATAAAACATTCAGAAAATATAAATTAGTGATCACTAATCAAAAAATTAGTTTATATTATAATTATAATTATCAATTAATTGGTAATCACTGCTGTGTCCTTCATTCGATTATCAAATTTTCAATTCTAATTTCTAAATGAACGGCGTACCGATGATACTGGAAAAAATATGCTCCAAACTTCGTTATTTTGGACTTTTACTCTCATTTTCTTATCATTAGCCGATCAGAATAGCGTTTTAAATTATTTTACATTTTTTTATTCTACATATATTGTATATAAAAATGTAGAATATGTGTATAATATTGTACATGCAAAGTGACAACCCTGTGCCGTACCAATAAATAGCAAGATACGTCGTCGGCGGACCAACGCAACCACGGTGATACTTACGTAAGGTGCCGGTAACCGTTGTAGTCGATGTTTGGAATCGCGATGCTTGTAGAGCCGCCATATTGGGTACGCTACGTTGTTGCAGCGTTACGACGCTGACTTGAGACGTGCCTATACTCTGCGTACCGGATGGGTACGAATAACAGCCGACGTTACCTCCACTGGTACCACCGTTCGCCAATAAATTCGTAGTTTGGCTCATATTATTTACAGTAGGTAAGCCGGCTACATTCTGTAAAATATCGCCGATATCTCTTTTAGCGTCGCGTTAACGAAGCTGTTGATTTAAAAGGGCGCGTTTCGGGAAGAAAAAAGAATCAATCATCGCGTGATTGAATAGGATGGACGTAGCGAGAGAAGGGGAGGGGAGAGGAGAGGAGGTTGGTGCGTCACCAATTTGAATGGACTTTCTGATGACTTACTTGTAAGCGAGATCCCTGATTTTGGCCGACGTTCACAGGATGTCCCACCACATGGGACGACTGACCGCCTCGCGAAACTAGATGACTATTGTGCTGTTGCTGCTGCTGCTGCATGGCGGCCACAGCCTGCGCCGTCATTATAGACTCGTTTTGTAAATTGGGCGGCACGCCGTGATGACCGTGCATGGCTGTAAAAGAGAAACAACGTTGTTGCTGACGTCGATGGTACGCGACGAGCTATGTGGTCTGGGCGCCGACAATCACGAAGACTTACCTGGTTGATTAAGAACACTGTTGGTCATTACGGTACTAGTTATCGGTAAGGTGTTGTTCGGCATTCCGCTCATCGAGATCGGTAATCCTTGATTGGGTAACGATACGTTTGAGAAATTACCAATATTCACGACGACCTGGTCGCTACCACCGCCGGACGCTTTCTTCGCGATCAAACTGCCACCGGCCGATAATAACGCGTTCGTCACCAGACCTTTGGCCTGAAACAGAAATTCGCAACCGCACCGAATCACATCACCGTCCATCGATTGTGTTTCATCTGTGCGGCTCCGTCCTTCGAAGGCTACCTCAATAGGCCTACCACAAGTTGGCGGCGCGTCGCCGAAACAACAGAGCAACAAGTCTCATCTCGATTATACCTTCTTTTGAATTAGAATCTAATTGACAACTAGCGTATAGCGTACGTCGAAAAAGCCGAAATCTGGACGCGTCGCGTCGCAACGCAATCGTAAACGTCCGACGTCTAAGGCACGAGATGAGTCACGTGCGCATGCGCGTACGCGTGCTAGTCCGGCTATACAACCAGTTCCGTTATTTACGTCTATCTTATTACACCGGTTGATTCGCTGAGCCAGCGTGTTATTTGAACGTAATTCACAACTTCAGATATGATGTTCGGAAAAATTTTCCAAAAAATCGCCTTTCCACAACCGGCGCGCACATCAATCGTGCTAGGTTTTTCATCCATTAGCAATAGGAGCATGTCGTAAGATGAACGAACTCCCATCTAGATAAGCCTCTATATCGAGTGATGAACCACTGGACTTGGCAAATCTTGAACTTGCAGCCGAAAGAACGTGGTTGGGCGCTACCTTATTTTATGGTACATGATATAGGATAAATGGCAAAGTTGTTAAGAGAGGATATATCAACTATCGAGGTGAAAAGAAAATTTTGAAAATTTTTTGAGCTTTGAAAACAAATTGAAACCGACGTTTTCTCTTTTTATTTTTTTTCATAAGTGAAAAATAATCATTTTTTTCTCAATTTTAATTCTTAGAAAAACTACTCAAATTCATTTAAGTTTCCAACAAATTAAAAAACTTATCGATTTACGACAAATGAATAATAAAATATATAAATTCAAATTTTTGTTCAATTTCAAAACGAATGATACGAAGTAAGGCACGAACATCCATATCAGTAATTTTGATTCTGCTTAACAAAAGGGTATTTTTTTTAGGTTGGTGATTTCATCGCGAGAAAATTCAATTCGTAGAACACTAGTTTTCCTCCGTACACAATTAAGGATGATTGTACACTGGAGATTCATTTCAAATATTTGAAAAAGTATGTTTTGAACTAATTAACAATTATAACCAATCACTGGTCAAAATTCACAGACGAAAAAGGTTCGCTTCGATACGGTTTCGTTTTACCATTCAAGAAAAGACCGAACCAGTCGAAGTCCTACGCACTTTCGCATTTTTCGAAAAATTTAAGGTTTAACGAGACGATTAGAAGTAAAAAAAACGTAATTTAATTAAAATAAGCTTTAAAATGAACAATAATTACTTGATGCATCAACTGATGAGGTACATGTCTGTGTAAAGCGGCGTTTGAATTTGTATCTTGAGCCCCGATCAGTGGACCTCCAGGACCTGGACCGGACCCAGGCCCTGGACCAGTACCAGGCGGATCATTGCTATGTATATCGTTATTATCGGTAGTCCATGATGATGAAGACATCAATTCATCAGGTAAATCGTTTTCCAAGTCAAACATATCCATCTCGAAAAATCGATTTTGTCTGCGAAATTAAATCATCATGATTATGCGAGTAGATCTATACAAGTATCAAAGATCGTACAGCTGATGTACAAAATGTATATCTTTTCATGTTTTCAAATTGAAGCGAAATCGAACGCGGCTAAGATGTTGAAACAAAAACTAAACGTTAAAATTTCAAGTCATTTCAATAAATTATCGTAAATGAGTTACATTCTATAGTTTTAAGGAATATCGTTATAACATCGTTTAGTACACCGTTCAAAGAAGCAATAAAAAAATTGGGACGTATCAATAAATAAAATGTAAAAAAAAAAAAGAAAAACGATTCACTTTAGTTAATAACTTTTCATTACTAGAAAACAGGAATACATCGTTAATTCTTTTATAATTTATCAAAGTACCGCAAATTAATGAATACGGGTCAATTTTTGAGAGCGACTGAAAAATTAAGAAAAAACTAAAAACACATCAAAAACACCAAATCCGCAAAATTTCGAATAATTACATTCGTATAAAAATAAAATACATCTACTCGATTAAATCGATTAAAAATTTAAAAAAACGAAAATATTCTGCAAAATAGTAACAACATACACACACAAAACGGGGACTGCAGAGAGAACGCTGATCACCACAACTATTTCGGACAACAAAAAATTAAAAAAAAACGAACGGAATTTACAAATTATGAAATACTATACACCAAGACAATATTTCACTTAATTATAATCAAATTAAGCAAATATAAGAATAATTAGACGAGAAACGTACACGAAGATTTTCACCGAAATGATCCATCGCATCGGAACTCGGATAAACGCTTATGAGCGTACGTATGGGTTTTGATGTAAAAATTCGAAAAATTGAAGAAGATTTGATTGATTAGTTTTTAAAAATGCGCAAAAATGAATTACTTAATCGATTTAATCGAATAGGCCTAATGTACCCTAAATAATTAATTTATTATAAATAGCGCCAACTTACCTTGATAATATACGCGATAAATCACGATTATAATTCCGTTTTCCACGAAAATTTGAATTTTTTTACATATTTTTCAACAGTGATCATAATTGAAGTAAAATTTACATCGGAAATTAAAAATTTTTAAAAACTATAAACTACGGAATTCTGTACTAAAACCCGACTTTCTTCCATTATACTTGGACGAAACGGGCATCGAACTGTACACTTTTATCACAAAACATTTATATACCAAATCACATATTTTGTTCACATTAAAACGTAACATAATAAAAATATTTGTATCAAATGATTAAAATTCTCAATTTAAAATGCAAACAACGATAATTTCTTAATAAGTAACTTTTACAAAATAAATAAAACGGAAACCTCGCACCTAACCTAACTATAATTGTTTATACTTTATAGTGGACTTTTTCTGATGTTACTGAACAAGGCCTAGTTTACACCATAGAACAATTCTTTGAGAATTGGTGATTTTTAGACACTTTCTCAATTCAAATGCCAAAAAAATCGTGATTTTTCAAAATTGATCTGTGACATCAATTTTTGCTATCCTATATCCAAATTACTTTAAATGTCGTTTTTTTCTCGGTAAAATACTTTCTTGGAAAAAATATTATAATATCTTTAGTTATTCAATATTGTTTCATTGTAATAGATTTTTTAATCTTAAATTAAAAACATAATTCTATACTTTTTTCTCATTTTTTATTGACCTACCTAAATTTGGTCATAGCGTTAATCTCACCAACAGATAGCGTGGCTTACAGAAAAATTCATTATTCATTTTCTTAATTTTATAGCTGTATTGAAAAATTTTCGAATTTCATGTTGAATTCTAAATTATTTTAAAATTTCGTTTATAATGACATGAAAACGAAAAATTCATATCCTCCATATGAAAAAACCACCCACAAATGCCAACCTATACTCCACAACTATGATTTTTCGCCATTTTTTCATATCAAATTTACTGATAAAATGGCGAATATTTCAACAATCTACAGAATTAATGCTATAAATTTCATTAAACACGTGTCAATTAAAGATATGTTCATCTCTCTTGATGCAGCATGAACTTTAGTATCGGTTAGAAATGTTTCCCATCACTGAGATACCTCGTGTACTCATTAATTTATAAGAAATCAAACATTGTACCTCGATAGAAAATCTTCTAATTACGTAAAATAAATAAATATTTCTTAAATACAATAAAGGAATCGAATACTAGAAGCATTCAAATTTTAGTTTTATATTCCCTACAGTCAAGATGTAGCAGACAAACATCTTTTTTTTCACAAAATTGATGGACTATACTGATGACCGATTTCTTATCAAAATTTGCGTAGTTGGCTCATAACGTCGAAATTAACAAGAAATTATTAAAAATATTGGTATTATGTTTGCCTTTTGGTTGTATCATATTCTTTCTGTCATTTTACTTGAAATAATCTCAAGAAGTCTTGTCAATTATTAAAATAATCATTTCCATGAACCTATATAATGGACTCTGAATAGGTTACCTACTTCTTGACAGTATCTGGAAGATGATAACATGAAAACGAAATCCGAATGCATCAAAAAATACCATTGTATAATCGATAGATGATTAATACTTTCTTTACAGAAATAAAACAATGTTTTGCTTTATGAAATGTTAAAAAAATTTCAGATGCTTTCAATGCCACGAACATGACATCTGAAGTTAAACCTTATTCAACAAAATATCTCAAACATCCAAGAAATCTAAATCGTAATTGTAATACAATTATATACTTTAAAAGGAAGAAACAACTCGGTTTCCGATTTTTTTTTGCATTCAAAACCGTCACATTAAATGAAAAACAAAAACAACTCTAAAAAAGTGTATTTTTCCGGTGGTACATATTTAATTTATTGGACTAGAGAAAGTAATTCGAAAGCTGTTTACAGAAAATAATATTGATTCATAAAAATAAATCATTCACCAAAACGTTTCATGTAACATTGCTTCTAAACAACAGTATTACAAAAATAAATAAGAAACCGAAGTGGAAAATATTCCCAACTTCTGATAGTAAACATGTAAGATTACCGGTAAAACATAAATGTAGATATCTCCCTACAAAATCCTCTCGAATAATTTTTCACCATCAACACAATTCATCTGTACCATGAACAAGATGAGACAAAAAATGAAAAAACGAAAAAACTTCACAGATAATTTAATACATGAAGTATCCTAAGTTCAAATCGGTTCAAATATTAGTAAAGAAAATTATCAAAATAATTGGTCAGTAATACGATGTGAATCAATTTTCAATTTTTTAATTTGACTGCAGCATTTTGACCTTTCGAGGTGCGATGATGTGTAAATTTCTTTGCGTTAATTTGATCACATACCGTCGGAATTGATACAATGTTCCCAGATAAAAATACATGAAAAAAAAACATTAATTTAAGATCAATACGATGAACCAAAAATAACATTGATAAATAAAAGACGTTTCATTTTTACGACCAACTTCATGTCTTATCGTTTTTAATACGAGTTAGGTTTCAGTACACCGCGGATGTTAGTGTACAATCTTGTAAAACCTAGGTGTTCATACAAATTACGCGAAATTTTATTATTTGATCTGACCAGAACATAAGGTACATAACCACGACCTGCAACTAATTTACTCAAATACTTTGCAATGTAAGAACCGAAACCTTGCAATCGGAAACGAGGCTTGGTATGCATTGAAATCATTGCTCCATAGTAAGACTGCACCATCCATGCGACCAATTCATCATTTACAAAAATTCCATAAGATGGTAATCTCTCAATTAGATTTTCAAACAAATGCAAACTCTCAATATCTTTTGCAGGATAAAATTCGTGAATAACAGCAGCATCTTTTTTCTCTAAAATTTTTAATTTAGCTTCCTCTTCGTGGAACCTAAAACAAAATGTCATATTTCATTAATGTATGCAATTTTTTTTTTTTAATTTCTACTAATTGCGCAAACAAAGAAAAATCATTATATTTTTGTAATTTGAATTAATGTATCAATGTATTTCTTATCGCATTAATAAAATTATAAATGCGATAATGAATTATCAATTAGATTCTACAGAAGATTTCAATTTCGTTTTATTGCTTGATAATACACTACATACGTAAGATGTATGCCAACAAAAAATTCTTTTTTTTAAACGTTGCATCGAATTAATAGCAACGAAACTTTAATCGTCAACCCTTTAAACGTTAAATTATACCAATTTACCTTGGAGGAGTAAAGGATAAATCACTTGGAGAGTAATGAACGTAATAATCTCCGTAGCATTTATGATGTATGTTTCCTATGCTACGATAGATATATTCGATGTGATCCATAATGAAAGAATGAACATAATGAATGTACAATGGTCTAGTCCAATCGATTAATACATCCTCGCTGAGCAATAAATATAAGCAATCTACTCGACTTGTGGGACAAAATAGGCCCAAGCTTGAAAAAATGTCTCCGTTTTCCTGCACAACGAACATAATAAAAATGTTGAATTAACACAACTACAAGGTATTGTAAAAAATATAGCATACATATTGAGTGATTCCTGGGAAATGTAGACATATTGGGTCATGAGGCCAATTCTTGGACACATAAAAATGAAAATCCCATACATGATCTTCCAAATAAGTCTTCAGAGTTTGATGAAACTACAAAATTACAGTTAAAATTTACCACAAACAAATAAATTAAATTTTCGCAGAATATTAATACATTGCAATAATGTTTAATTTGTGCAAAATATTCACGGCAAAGCATCATCACCAAGTGCAAATGTATATTCATCTAGGAATAAAAATTACTTTCAGTGATTCCGGTAAGAAGAAGTCGAGATGACTTAACACATCGTACAAATCTTCGTTTCTGATCAATTTGAAATGTTTACCTTCAAAAGGAATGTCCATTGTAAAACATAAACGTTGAAAAAAATTTTAGTCGCGTCTAAAATTCGATCACCAGAGAGCAGAACACTATTGAAGCATTCAATCCTCCGATACCTTATGTGGTTTTTTCAATGAATTACCTATAAAAACTTTCTTCATTGTCAAATATAGATTAGAAAATTATTGTCCTTTACCTCATGAAAAACATTATTGCGTAAGTAATAATTACATTTTCGTCAATGGCGAATTTTTTCAAGTTCATTTCAAATACACCTACAGAAACAATGGAATTATTTTTAGACGAAAAAAATAAATAAAACGTATCCATGGTTTAAAAAATAAAAATGGATTTAATTTTTCTCCAAGGAGGCGCGATTATTTATACTGAAACAAGGAAATATTATTAGTACCAGTAAAACAAAAACGTAATGCCAAACATAATTTTTAGATTTTAATCTCAAAAATGGCTCAATCATGATTCATAATATTTGCGGCGACTTATGTAGGCAACTTAATACACGTACGAAAAATGTTTAAAAATACGAGTATTTAATACAAGTCATTATTTCAGCTCTCAGGATATATTTTAAGAATTGTCAAAAATATGCCGATTCTTACTATCAATTTTTCGTTTTATGAATGTATTTTATTTCTCTTCATTGTGATTTGTTCACATCAATTTCATTTCAAGGTGTCACCGCCGCACCGTTTTGTTTAGGCTATACTGAAAATGAAAAAATATAATAACTATACCAAAAACAGACTAACAAACGCAAAGTACAGAATAATGGAACGCACATCTGATTTTTTTTTCGCCTTCACTGATGCATGATGTATGACACTTGTGCTTACCTCAAGAAACACCAGGATTTCATAGTATTTCCTCCATAAAAAAACAACTGTAAAATAGAAAAAACGAAAAATTATTCCATCATTTTAAATATAAGTTATTAATTCAATTATTCATCGCTTTTTCTGTTTAAAAATTTACGTTTGTACGAAATCTAAAATACTAATACTTACCTGAAAAGCTTTACTTTAAAAGCCATATACCTTAATATAATGAATATTTCTCAAGCGATGCAGGCAAAAAATGGAATGCCACCATATAAATCTGAAACAAGTCTAACCATACTCCCTCGACTTTCAAGATCATTTCTTTGGATGTCATACCAAAACTGTTAAGTTGAGCAAGAAAAAAATTCTTTTTCAAAACAATTACAAATTTTTGTTTAATATGAAATGTAATTATTTTGTAGGAATTAAAATACAAATCTTTTACAAAGTATCGTTAATATCTACTGTTATTTCACATAATCGCTACCGTTATTGACGCATCTGTTTTCGTTGTTCTTTAAAATTCCGGCCAATACAGGTGGATTGGCTCTCGCTATTTGCAACATGTGTGGTCCCGTTACTGCGGCGAAGTAGTTTCAGCTCATTGTTACCGATGATACGGAATTTTTTATGGGAGCTATACAGTTGCTGAATTTGATCTCGTCTCAACAACACTGAGCCATTAAATCTTACTGCTAATCGAAGCACTTTTCGACTTTCTAAATTTTTTGAAATCTTTTCTTTCGGAGAAAGCGCAACGAGCTGCTGTACAGGCTTTTTCAGCTTCACGCGCAATCATAATATGATTTAGTAGATCTTTCATCATCTCGCAACTAGGTAGCAAACACTGAAAATAATTTTCAAAACCAACTCTTTCACTTTATACCCTAAGCACGCGAATATCTCTACTGCACTCACTGATGGACTTCCTTCGTTAGTTTGACTTCCTCTTATTTGACATTGCACAACATGCGACAGTAATAGTGCTTCTTGTTTTATCAGTCTTTTTATCTCAGATTCGGAGATAGTGTCCAGGTTCTGCATATAAGATTGCAAATGCAATGATGCTTTAAATGAAGCATTGACGGGCGATTATTGCTGCGGTACTGCAAAAATACATTGATTCACTTGGGCGGGAAGTGCATCAGCCCCTTCTAATGGTAAATTTATGTTTCGACTCGGATCTATTGTTGGAGACGTCTGCGAATTATAGAGGATAATATTTTAATGTAACTTTTAAAAGGAAAAAATAGTGTTCACAAAACCTATACCTTTCTGACTTCTTCGCAAACAGGACAATTGGAACGCGAGTATTTTTTCCAGTGAGAAAGAATTTTTTCCGAAAGAGAGCAATAATTCACCGTACACATTTCATTCGTCTGACATCTGTCTACATGATATAGCACACGTTTCATCGTTTTGCAACGTATCACAGTACACTGAAAATATTCCAGCAGCCCGGATGAAAATAGCCGATTAGCACTTTCTTACAAATTTATATTATATTTTTCATTACCTTAAAAATCTCCACTCATCCCTGTTCGTCATTACACTGACGAGCATGCACCAAAACTCCAAGTTGTAATTGAATAAACAATAACAAATTCGTGTATTTAGGGTTAACTGTAGTTTCCTGTGGTAATAACGACAAAAGCCTCATCGCATTTGCGAGATAGTTATTCCAGTCGCTCATAGTGAACATCTGCGAAATAGAATGCTTGATTACATTCAGATTTTTAGCATGTTATGAAAATAATTCTACTTACTAATTAAATGAACGATTTTAAAATATATTGTAACAATGACTCCAAGAATCCAGACTTTATTTATTTCTTTAACAAGTTTAATAAAAAATAGAAAATTATTATTTTAAAATTGACAGCGAAAATGGCGGAAAATTTTTCAAGACGAACAGGTTGCACATTTATATCAAAATATACCTGGCTAGGACTTCGGATTTCCATTTCGTACTACTTGTTCTTACCCACTACCACTTGAAGCGCTGTACAAGTATTTTTTCATCATACAAAGTCGCAATCGAAATTTGGTCTCACCAGGCCTCGCTTTAATTGAATTATTTAATAGCTTGTACTTCAAAAAAACAATTTACATAATATTAAATCAGCTGTAATCTATCTATAATTAATTTTTTTATCAAATTTTTTACGATTTTTTAATTCTTATAATAATTATTTATGCTTCGCAGAACAGTCAGATAGTTATGTCTTTACGGAAGAAAAGTGATAGTTCTAAAAGGGTGCTGAAAGAGAAAGTTGTTCAAATTTATGAACGATTTTTTCAAGTAAGATATTCACGTCCGCAATATTATTATCACAAATTCAAAATAAATTTTTTTATCTTTTTTCGTTTTTTAGGGAGAAGATGTATTGCAAGATAATCCCAATTTTTGGGACGAATTATTTTTACTCAAACCAAATGTAAGCTGATGCACAACGTTAAGTTACTCCTCGGAGGAAATGTAACATATTGTTTTTCTGCAGATCACACACCTCGAGGCAGAAGTTCAAAAATTAAATGGGGAACAGATCTTACAACTAAAACCGCATATCAATAGATTTTTTGCCGAATGTATAAAAGCATTAAGTCACGAACATCATATCAGAATACTTTATGCATTACAAGTAGAATTATTCGGTGTTTGAATATTCGTATTTTTTCAAGATAATTCATTTGTTCACCTTCCTCCACAGACATTATCAGCTCTAACTTCTAGCATGTATAAAAAAAGCTACGGCGATTGTGGTTTCGATGTTATAAATATATTGATGGGGTTTGATATCGCCGAGAAACGCATGCATCAACTTTTAAATCATTGCAATGATTTTCTTATCGGTAAGTTCGTTGTTATCTTATGAGTAAAATCACTCGTACTTTCACGTGAATCATTTTTTTTATATACTTAATTACAGGTGATTGGCCTAATAGTTTGAAATCAATTTGCTTGAAATTGTTGTTGATTATTGTCACCGGCACTGATAATGTTAGTCAAAACACGCTTCTTGAATATCTAATGATGGATAGTATATTGGAAACTTTGATGAAGGTAGTAATTAAGGTCCATTACCCACTTGTGATTCTTCTTGTAACTCTTATGAGTTTATCATGTTTAGTTGCTATGTAACGCCAGTTCAAGATTGAAATTCGGATACGATGTGATAATGTTGTTAACATTACTGGTCAATTATAGAAAATACGAGTCCACGAATCCTTACGTTGTTAAACTTTCTATTTTAGATAACGATTTAGCTTTAAATGGATATGGTTTAGTAAGCGAAACAAATTCAGTTGATGTTTTAAGCGAGTGGGCATATGTATTAAAGCTGCGTTTTTCATAGGTGATTACCCACTCTTTGGCGAATTTTTGTCAACAGTTTGCTCTCCATCAACAAGAACCACAATCTACAAAATGGTTTACATCTTTGACTAGCATCGTTGGCAATATTTTTATTTCCGAAGATGATAATATTCGCTCTCAACAAATTAGGTACTCGTCAAGTTAATTCTATATTTTATGGAAAATTAGTAAATTAATTACCTTTGATGTTATTTCTAGAGCTAATTCTGGTATATTGTTGGCATTGTATGAAATAGTTCATTTGAATCGCAATTTCGTTACAATACTTGCTCACACGCAAAACGACATAGGGGTAGAGTCTGCCTTGATTGAAAAGCCAGAAGCTGATGTTCCGTCCTGTGATTCTGCGGTAGTTCCTGCTGATACGTCCACTTCAGAACCTCTCAATTTATTAATCACTGTCTTCCAATATTGGTTAGATATTTGATAGTTTTTCTTGTTCATATCGAGTGAGTTTATTATTCAAAAAACTGATTTTAGTTCCATTGTGATGCAAGATACAAAATCCGAAGAAAGCAATAATAATGTGAAATTATGTTTTATTATATTGACTTGTATTACTGAAGATCAATATGCAAATTCCTTGATGCACGACTTACACGTACTGTATAAAGTGCAACTTTTCAAAATGCCGATGAGACATCGTCAGATTACGCAAGAGAAATCGTCTCAGCCTTTAGCAGCCACTTTATTTGGTAGAGAACTGTAAATATGAAGAAAATTAATTATTTTTTGTTTTTCTCACACCCATTTTTTTCAGATTTACTAACCGAATTCATGATGAGTCATATGATGAAAAGACTTCCTCTCGAGTTATATTTGCAATGCGTAGGCATTGTGCATAGATTAATATGTTACCAAAAAAAATGTACCATAAGAATTAATTATAATTGGAAAGAATTATGGGAAGCTTTAATTATGCTTTTGAAGTTTCTGTTGACTAACGAAAACCATCTATCTAAGAAAATTAATATTTTCAATTTAGCTTTACAAGTGGGTTATTTTCGTTTTTATTGGAAAAAACAATCTGAATACAATTTTAATTTTTCGTTTTGCCTGTTTTAGGTCATTAATATTTTCAATTTGTTCATCACATATGGTGACACATTTTTAGCATCACCTCGAAGTTACGATCTTTTATATTATGAAATTATCAGAATGCATATGGTATTCGAAAATTTATACACGCTAGGTTGGTATCTTTCCTAAATTTTGAATTTTGGTATGGTGCTTTTTACGATCTTAACATAATTATTTTCCAGCTTTTAAATATTCAACCATCGATGGTGATTTGAAAGATAGCATAACCAAATTAATCAGTAGTCTGATTAATGTGAGGTAAGTTCAAAGATCCGCAATTACAAGATAGATAATTTTTCATTTTTTAAATTTTGTTTACGTTTAGAGCGATTATAAATCATTTTTCCCCCAAAATTGAGAAGTGGATGGGAGAACATTCATATTCAACTCCAACCGAAGATGAGGTAAAGTAGCTAGTAATGAGTCAAGCTTAAAATCTGTCTTGAATTATGGTTAATCTCGCTTGATCTTTAGATATTGGAAATATTGCGTAAAAATTATGATTCATTGACTTTGAAACTTCTCGATAGTTTGGATCAATATGAAAGATATTCAGAAAAACCCCATCATACATCCTTTTTCACCTCGCTGGTGCGTTATTATTTAACGGTACTGTTGACATTTTATTTATTTCATTATTTTCAAATTTTCTTTATTTCAGGTTCGTAATGTGGTTATTGACACGAAACAAGGTATTGACTATATCAATCTTGATTTACAAACTGTATTGAAAGAATTTTCTTCCATTTCTTAAATTGTTTATGTTCATTCTTTTTAATAATTTTCATTAATAAAATGTATATTTCAATGTGTTTTTTCAAAAATAAACTTGTTGTTTTTATATTTAATTTTGGCGTTGACTGATATCGGAGACTGATTTTTCTTCTGTATTTTCCTGGATTATGAACACATTTACTATTATGGACGATCGTTTACAGAAGCTATAATAAATTTATAACCCGAATGATGTTTTTTCAAAAGAGTTTTTTACTTTTTGAGCGAAGATGAATAATAATAGTGTTCAAGAATGAAAGAAAGTTGGTCAAGTGAAGAGCAAAAGTGTAAAGTGAAAGTAAATTTGAAGAAGTTTCTTTGAATATAACCCAAATTTTGAGATTTCATTTCTTTATATTATACGTTTTGAAATAAATACTCCACAAATTTTATTAACGCTAAAGAAGTACATTCTATCAAAGGAAATAGGCATTATTATACGTTTACGGATGAGATGACGTCACTGAAGTCCCATAATTATCTGTTGTGATAAGCTATTCTTTCTCCATATTTTAATATTTTTTATTTTATTTCGCGTAATACAGGACATTTTGATCGTTTAAAAAATGTGTAGTAGTTAACTTCATTTAGTAAATACAGAGTTTTTGTATAAGTTGAATCAATTTACAGAAATCTTCTGAATCAGGTAACAACAATCATCTCATCATTTGTCCGAACGATTTTTCAGCATGGCATCAGAAAAAAGAACGGATGCAGTTGCAGAAAATGACATGTTTAATCCTAATTTACTCGCTAAACAAACTCTTGAACATTTACAACTAATTACTACCGCAGAATTCATTTTGAAAGAAAAGTTCAATAGTGATCCTACTTATTGGCTATCCGCTCTTTTCGAAGCTTTGAATATAAGAAATCCGGCGTACTTGGTAGAGGAAAAGAATTCATCGAATGATGTTTTAAGTAGCTCATCTGTCCACAATTTCAACGATTCTTTTTGGAATGAAGATAATTATTACAACGTTGTTAGTACAAGTTACCATTTGATTAGTATTTTCAGAAAGTTTATGAAAGGTTTATGTTCGAATGCCGAAAAGTTTCACTTGGAGAACACTGTACCAGATTTGAAGGACATTGAGAAAAACATTCATTTGTATACTAAACTTATAAAGCAGAAGGAGGCGAAAACTGAAATTGTGCCAAATACAACCACGAACTGCATCAAAGAAAAAGAAAGCATTCGTAGGCCTGATACGAGTGATATGTGTTCTGAATGTAATTCCAAAATTACTATTTTTAACAACGATCCTGAGTTTTCATATTCATTACATATTCAAGAAGCTTCACATAAGAAAGCCTTGACAAAACCTACCTCCAAAAACGTGGAACAAACGACCAAAACTTTTGAAAAACGACCCTCAGAACCTGAAGTGTTTACAAAAGCTGATTGCATGGCAGTTCGTAATACGTTGGTTGAAAGAATTAAAAACCATTGTGATTTGATAACTATTCTCTCAAAGAGGGACTTCCATTGTAAATTATGTCAATGTGCGATTTCATCGATACAGAATGTGATAAGCCATGTAGAGGGAACTAAGCACAGGAATGCGTTCAAATTGTATACAAGTAGAATTTTACAAGTTGATTATTCAGATATTCCGGAAACGAAATTGATGTAAGAAATTACGCTCATATTTACTTTATTTTGTTGGTACCAAGAAAATTTTTATTTATTTTTACTTATTTGTAATATGTTTTATATGTACTCATTAATAAATCGTTTCCTTTTTCAAGTTTTATTTATTTATAAATATCACAGCTTCAGAAATTCAGAATTAGGATCACACTCTTCAGTCTTTAACTTTCGTTTTGACCATCTATCGATAAACGGTTACGAATTTTTATAACGTTATGAAATTTAGGACCTCTTTTCATGCCTATGACATCTACATCCATGTACGGGCGAAGTACGTTGGGTACTATTATTCTTCCCTGCTCCGTTTGGTGTGTTTCGGCGATAGCATTAATGGTTCTAGGTATAGCACACGCCGTTCCATTAACTGTGTGTAGGAATGTATCACCTGATTTGATATTCAATCTCCTGGACTACATTTAAAAAATTAAAAAAAATGAGAACCTAAAAAAAAAGATTAGATTTTTCTAGTAAAACTGGAATCTTTACTTGATAGTCCGTGCAATTACTACAGCTGGATATTTCACCATATCTGTTCATTCCAGGCATCCAAGCTTCTATATCATATTTTCGGTGGGCCTGACAACCAAGTTCATGAGGAGCCATATCAATAACGCGGTAACATAGATCATACGATGAGAATAATTCTTCTTGAATAACACGATATTTTTGCAATAAGTCATTTGATTGACAGGGAAGACATACGCCAAACATTTCCACTTTAGTAAATTGATGCACTCTAATTCCGAAAACTGAATCAGTAATCTTGTAAAAAATAGGAACACCAATATTTCGATTGATTAGAACCTGTATAAGCCTCGTTCTGCAGCCAACTCTGATATCTCCGCTCTAAAACACCGACTTACAGCTACGTAATTCTGCGGTAATTGATCCTCAGAAACATTACAATTCATCAACATCGCAGCGATTGCCATCTCTGCAGTTCCGGACAAACACAATCCGTCACCAAATGAATCAGAATCTAATCGATATACCTGTGAGAAAAAACTAAGTCAGTGCCGTGCAGAAACTTCCTAGAAGATTAAACATGTACTTGAGTTCGTTGGCCTTTTGTGGTCATTCCACATCTCTCTATTATTTCTTCGTGCAATATGTCAGGAACCGAAACTGGTACAAATCCCTTATTTATCAATTTTTCAATGGTATAATCTATCAGTGCTTGATCCAATTTGACAAGATCTCCGATAAAATAATAACTGCGTTCCCCGCAATAATGACTTAAATTTTCAGTTTTCAGTAAATCTTTACCTTTGAAAAGATCTGTCCCACAGAGCGGTTTAAAATTAAAATCTTTGGGAGTTCCGACTATTTTGATAGTTTCAAATTCATTTTCATAGTTCTTAATATCTGAATGAACCCAATTCGGAAGTTGAATAGCTAGAGACATCAATTTTTCATTAATCTCCGGATTTTCTGAATTTTTTTTCAACACGTCGCAAAACTCAGTCAGTATTTCCTTGTAACGAGAATTTTTCCTTGAAAGTACATCAGTTTTGTATCCTTCCAAATTACTCAGAACTTCCCTCAAATCCACGTTTGGTTTTGGAATAGTGGACTTTAAATCCGAAAATATTTTACTGCAGTTTCGAAGACCTCGGCACAAATTCGTAAAATATTTGCGATCAACTTTTCTAGTTATGGAAGTCATGCTGTATGAAAATGTGACAAGAAATGAATGAACAGAAATAAAATTTAAAAAAAGTATTTACCGATATTTGTTATTCAATATTTTTACCCACATCTGTCAAATTGTTCCTCGATCATCTTTTAAATTTTATTCAAAATAAAAATTAAAAATTATTGATAACGTTATCAAATTTTCAGTGCTACCTTCTAAAGTGTCAAGTGTTTTCAAGAAACATTTTGAAAAAAGAATTTTTAAATGACAATTTTTGAATGCACTGAATCGACTCGCTGATTTATTTTCAAAGTCAAAGTTGAATGTTGGATAAAGGTGTCACTGAATTATTATTTGTTGAAGTTTTTGAAATATTTGAATCAAAAGTTAAAATTGTATCTTTAAGGTGAGTACTTAATGTTATATTGTTACGTGTATGCAAGTTCCTGTTGTAAGTAACGAGTGTTTTGCATTTCGAAGTGCTTCCATACCTCTCTGACAATTGTTCTTTCTTGAGGAAATGTTTGCACGTTTAAAGTTCGGCGACTAATTAATTATATTCTCATAAAAATTCTTAAATTTCTTTTCAACATGTTTTGTGTTAGATGGGAAACGTATTTACTCCTGGACCTTATGAACACAACCCTTTCGTTGGAGAACGTCCGATGAAATTTCCGTACACGAACGCAGCGCAAATCGCTCAATTTCCTTACGTTTATCATTGGAGATATTGTCTAATGGGGAAAAGTTCTGTTTATGCTTTTTTAGCCGGAATTCCGTTCTTTTACATGATTCAAAGAATATGTGAGTATTTAATGACAAATTAATAAAGTAGTTGTTCGTAATGTTCTATTTATTATTCGGTTTATAGCTCGCTCACCCGGTAATATCGAAGAATGGAAAGAAATTCGTAAGAAATGGTACACTCCGAAAAGAATACCCGAGTACGATTTATATTAAACAACAGTTGAATAGGTTTACTTTAGAATACAAAGATATGATTGGTTGAAGATTTCTTTTGAATTCATTTTATGGCTTATATATTAATGTTAAAGTGCAAAATATAGTTATGATACGATAAGCGGTTTTCGTTTGTGATGGATTTTAGTTGCATAGTATCATTATTTGATATTTAAAGAAATCACTTTGAGACAACATTATTTTGAATATATTTCATTAACAATGAACAAATTTAATTATGTTAATTATATTATTCGTAATTCTTCAGCAATTTGTTGAATTTCGGAAAGAAGATAATCACAATCTGATTTAGTAATAGCTGAATTGCAACATACAAATCGGAAAAAATTTGGCTTACATCTCAACGGTTGCCAATTAATCATGACCGTACCATTACGTAACATGATTTCTCCGATTTTGGGAGCAACCTTTCAAAAAAAAAAAATAGAAAAAGAAAAATATAAAAACTAATTACATATGTATGAATATCATGCTTCTAGAGTAAAAAAATTTATTACCTGGTCGATTTCTTGATGAATATCGCGTATGTTTTGGCTTTGATAAGCTTTTGGAATGTACCAGAAACAAACATTAATGTACGAAGGCTCGTTAACTAATTGAAAATTTTCATTTTTTTTTATTTGCTCCGTTAAATATTCTGCTTTGTCTAATAAACCATTAATGTGATATTTTATTCCATCATATCCCTGGAAGATTATATTACATTGTACAGGTCAAAAAACATATGAACTTCTTCGTCGTACCCACTTTCATTTTCCACAGAAACCACAATTTGAAGACTTCTGGTTTACGACCACATTGTATATAAGAATCGCCCAAATCATAACCGCGGCCATAAAATTTGTCGTGAAACAAATACGTCGCGCCAAACGAATGAGCTGTTTTCATTAGATCACCATTTCGAACACAAAGTATTGAACACTGCTGTGGAACAGCCAAAGTTTTTGAGGGATTCCAAACAAAGGAATCAGTTCTAAATAGATTTTTTTCGATTAAAACGAGAACAACTGAATAAAAGTTTATAGAGGTATCATACTTCTCAATCCCTTTCAAAAGGTATTTATATTTATCGGAGAAAATTGCGGCACCTCCCCAAGCAGCATCAACATGAAACCACAGTTGGTATTTACTACAAATGGTAGCTATCTTTTCTAATGAATCAAAAGTACCTAACACTGTAGTTCCTGTAGAAGACGTTTAAAATTATATGTAGAGTGCAAAATGTTGAATAAACAAAATAGTAAATAATAAAAATGGAAACACAAATTATGATTTATATTTTATGAAAATAACTTTAAAATGAACTCACCAGCTGTTGCTATAACCATGAAAGGGTGATGATTGGGTTTTTTAGAATACTTTTCAATCAATTGTATCAAATGGTTTACATCCATGCGACCTGCGTCTTCAGTTTTAACCGCAATTACATTCTTTTCGCCGATTCCCAAAAGTGCAGCCATTTTATGGATTGAATAATGAGCATCTTCTGATATGAACACAATTAAATGAACACCGGTGTTCATACCTTCTAACTACGTTGATTTAAGAGTAAATTAAAAAGTGAGTAATATTTTCATCAAATATTATATAATTATGTACTTTGATGTTGGGAAATTTCATATATCGAGCGAGATTTATAGCGAATCCATTTGCTAAGGAACCTCCAGGACAAAAAATTCCTCCGCTCTCTTTGGGATAGCCGAATAAAGTAGTGACTTCCTTTATCACAAACTTTTCCATTAAAGTGAATAAAGGAGCGCCTTCGTATGTAAAGGTGTTCACATTCAGAATATCGATCAACCATGAACCAAGAAGTCCGTACATATCCAAACTAAATAATGATAATAATGAGATGACGATTGAAAACAGATAGGTCTGGGAACTAGGTCGTAGGTAGGTATATAAAAACAAATATCCAAATACATTACCCAGCGGAGAATTGATAAAAATATCGAGGATGACCGGTTTTGGTACTATACGTTGTAAGTTCTTCGACTAAATTGAAGATATCTCCATTGAACGGAGTTTTATCCACATTAAATGAAAAAATCTTCTTCAAATGTTCGGGACTGCGGTACCGCAAAACAGGTTCTTTTCGATCTGTACCTTCGATGGCAACTTTTTTTATAGACATTTCAATTACCTAAAAATTACAAGAAAAAATATTCGTTACACGAATGTGAATTTTTCGAAACAAGTAAGCTAATAAATTACTTTCATCATCAATTCAAGATGTTGATGAGTGATTTGAGTTTTGAAAATGTGTTTTTCAGAGTGATCGTTTTCATTCTCAGACATCTTAAGGATTCTGAAATAAGAATTCACAATACTCGAATTTTCAACAACATTCAAAACGACGCAACGAAAACGAAATAACTTGAGAGTTCCAGTTACAATCTCAGTATAAACAGAAGGGAAGCTCTTAATTAGTTCTAAAAAGAATACAAAGGAATTAAACACATCATATCTCATTAAAAAATTTTTAAAAATTTTGATTTCATTCCCACGTACCGGAAACGTCGTATTTAATTGAAGTTAGTTCAATTGTGGACTTCGTACTCGAATTTGATATGTTGATAATAAATAGGGAATAACCATGAATCATAAATGTAAATTAATGGATGTTGTTCAATCGCATTTCGTGCATCATAAAAAATTAAAACCATAGTGCAGTACGACACTGAGGATTTCCCAAGTCAGCTACCTTTATTCATCATATTCTGCGACCTTAAATTTTCACCGAGTCAAATGTTAGTATGATAATAATCGTAGAAGAAACATAAAGAATGTATTTTTACTTGAAAATAATTCCGATCACATGAATTTTGCAACATTAAATTTATGTTACAAATAAAATTAATTATTCATCGAGGTACCATCATCTTTCATAACTTTCGTTATGTTGATTCATGTACAACAGCATAAGTTTAATATGAGCTTTAATTTGGGCGCTTTTTTCACGAAGCGAAGATAGCTTATTAGTTAAAAATTTCGCTTTACTGTCGATAAATTTCAATGCTTCATCTAACGTTAATTCCAAATAACATCCTTGACCAACATCCAGGAAAATTTGAGATAGATTTTCAACACGAGATTGCTGGAAGAAATTACATCCTATGTCCATCATACTTTTGTACACTTGATCCGTGTTTTTAAACTCTTGAAGCAAATTTATGGTTTTTTGTAGTGCTTCA
The DNA here is from genome assembly GCA_003261595.1 of Maconellicoccus hirsutus. Taxonomy (NCBI): domain Eukaryota; kingdom Metazoa; phylum Arthropoda; class Insecta; order Hemiptera; family Pseudococcidae; genus Maconellicoccus; species Maconellicoccus hirsutus. Next base: position 102,275 of record QBDW01000074.1, on the reverse strand, counting down.
TTCTGAGCCAAATCCGTTATAACCTCATCTAATTGAGAACAAACTCTGTTCAGGTCAGCTTTTAGTACTTCGTTGATATATATTTCAAATTTTTGAATGTCTGTTACGTTTCCTTCTTTCATTGTATTAACTGAAGTAAATATTAATACTGAAAAATAATCATCCAGCAGATATTAAATACAGGTAACATTTTCTCCAACTTCATATGAATAGTTCAGCAACTTACTAAAAATTTGAGAAGCGCCGGATTCTTCCAAAAATGGAATTTTTATCAACGAATTATAAACGCCTGTACCTCTGGATATTCGATTATCTCAATTTCCTAGAACTCCTTTCAAATTTTATTTCTCTGATAAATAACTTGAATTTTTTATAACTGAGCTTGAAATTTTTTAATTTTTACAATTGATAACAAAAAAAATAAAAAAAACTAAACAAAAAAATAATATAAAGATAATTTTTTGTTCGTTAAAAATGATTACACTGATTTTTTAGGAAACATTAATTAATTATATAGTTATTAAAAACGTTCATAGATAGCACTACTTAATCATTTTTTTCATTCTCAGAATTCAGAGAATAGTCAAGAATCACTCCTATTGAATTCATTTTAACGCGCATGCGTGTTAATTATTTTATTCGACGGATCGTATCTATTCGGCGACGGCGAGGAATCTAACGTGCTAAATAAAATTGTAACTTCTTAGTTCTTACGATTGAAAAGAATTGTATTCGAATAATTGATGATAATTAACGTTATAGTAGTGTACTAAATAGTGTGAAAACTCCCTCAAATATATAATTTTACAAAATGGTAAGTTTTATACTTGAGTCTTGAACGCATATTGTACCTGTTAAATGTCGGGCCCATCATGGTACCAATTTTTCAGATTGTAATTGTATTTTGTTTAATTACCTAACAGTTCTCTGCGTAAATGAGTTTAATCGACAGAATGATCGCTTATTAGTCTCATTCGTTGCGATTGATTTGTGTATTCTTTTTGTATTCATTTACTTCAGCAACCTCAAATTCTATTGTTGAAAGAAGGAACCGAGGATTCCCAAGGAAAACCTCAACTCGTTTCCAATATAAACGCTTGTCAAACTGTCGCGGAAGCAGTACGTACCACTTTGGGACCTCGTGGTATGGATAAATTGATAGTGGATCGCAACGGACGAACGACCATTTCGAACGATGGTGCTACCATTATGAAATTGTTAGATATCGTACATCCTGCAGCTAAAACTCTCGTTGATATTGCCAAATCTCAAGATGCCGAGGTGCGAAATCACTAACACGATGAATTTACTCGTCTGTAGGTTCTAATAGGTATGATTTTAGGTCGGTGATGGAACTACCAGCGTTGTTTTATTAGCTAGTGAATTCTTGAAACAAGAAAAATGCTACGTCGAAGAAGGTGTTCATCCGCGATATATCATTAGAGCTATCAGGAAAGCGATTGATATCATAGTTAAGCGTATTGACGAATTAGCTCCTAAGGTAGACTATTCTATCATCCGGTAAAAATTCCAGTATTTCGGTAATTTCATAATTCCTTAATTTCAGATTGACAAAGGTCACGAAGCTGAATACCGTTCGTTGTTGGAAAAATGCGCGGCTACAGCATTAAGTTCTAAATTGATTCATCAACAGAAAGAATTTTTCTCTAAAATGGTAGTAGATGCGGTTTTGATGTTAGACGATTTACTACCCTTAAACATGATTGGTATCAAGCAAGTGCAAGGTGGCGCTTTAGAAGTAAGTAAAATGTCACCCTAGAATCATGTATCTATTTTCAAATCAAGGTATTGAATTTATTGAAAATTTGTTCAGGATTCAGTTCTAGTTGATGGTGTAGCTTTCAAGAAGACTTTCTCTTACGCCGGTTTTGAAATGCAGCCCAAGAATTATCAAAATCCGAAAATTGCCTTATTAAATGTGGAATTAGAATTGAAAGCTGAACGAGACAACGCCGAAATTCGAGTAGACTCGGCTAAAGTGAGATGAACGTTATACTAAGAAGAGATTTCTTTCGACATTTGTTTCATAATCTGTACATTTACTTCTCAGGAATACCAAAAAATTGTTGACGCTGAATGGCAAATATTATACAACAAATTGGAACTAATACACAAAAGCGGAGCTCAAGTTGTTCTTTCTAAATTACCAATTGGCGATGTAGCTACCCAATATTTTGCCGACCGGTATGTAGATGTTTTCTTCGAATAACTAATTACTCGTGACATGTTAGTCATGTTGTTTCACTCTTGCAGAGACATGTTTTGCGCTGGTCGCGTACCTGATGAAGATTTAAAGCGAACTTTGAAGGCCTGCGGCGGAGCTGTACTTACAACAGTTCACGATTTAAACGACGCTGTTCTCGGAACCTGTGCTGTTTTCGAAGAGAAACAAGTAGGAAGTGAAAGGTAAGGAAATTCTGAACAGCGTCTGTTTTAGTTGGCTGGAATTTTTGCTAATACCTTTATTACGTTTTTCAGATTCAATTTCTTCAGAGGTTGTCCTAATGCTAAAACTTGTACAATCATTCTACGAGGCGGAGCTGAACAATTCCTCGAAGAAACCGAACGTTCACTTCATGACGCGATTATGATTGTGAGAAGAATGATTAAAAACGATTCGGTAGTGGCCGGTAAGTATTTTGAACCGTTGAACAATCCATTAATTCACCTTCTAAAACCATCATGTTGACTCGAATTACAGGTGGTGGCGCGATTGAAATGCAATTGAGTAAAACTTTACGTGATTATTCGCGTACGGTTGCCGGTAAAGAACAATTACTAATCGGTGCTATCGCTAAAGCCTTGGAAATCATTCCCAGACAATTATGTGATAACGCTGGTTTCGATGCAACGAACATCTTGAATAAATTGAGACAAAAACACGCTACTGGTAAGTGTTCGTTATAAAATTCCTCGCCTAAAGAATTCTATTTCAATAAGTTACTCCTGTAGGAGATTGCTGGTACGGCGTCGACGTCACTAAAGAAGATATTTCCGATAATTTCGTCAAATGCGTTTGGGAACCTGCTGTAGTGAAGAAAAATGCTCTAATAGCTGCTTGCGAAGCTGCATGCCTAGTTTTATCGGTAGATGAAACGATAAAAAATCCTAAATCGCAGAAAAGTGATGGTGGTGCTCCAAATATGATGGGTAGAGGTAGAGGCCGACCTATGTAAAGCTTTACTCTTGTTTATTTATTTATAACGCATGTTCGTTCGCGTTGCCACTTTTTTTTCTCGTCTGTCACTAAACTTTTAGTTCATTTATCATTAATAGAGTCCCATTTTGTAATTTTTTCTAATTTGAATTTTCAAAACACTAAATTTTTCAATAATTAGCATTTATTGTAACATATTTATACAAATAAAATTTTTGTAACTGAAATCCGGGCTTGAAATATGAATGTGTGATTGGTGGTGCGTGGAGTTCGGAATGTAAAACATTCATGGGTTAAAATCACGCATTTGATACGTTTTTGGGAAATTCAAATTCTGAATACCCGGTACTAAAAAAGAAAACTCGAAATCGTGAAATTTCATGTCACTAATTCAGAAATGATTTGATTAGATGAAAAGTTCATTCTGCATACTTTTGACATCACTGTATCTCACTACTAATCTGAGAAGTTGGACACAGCAATGACTCGTGGGATTTTTTCTTTTCGAATTTGTTTCATTAAGTATATGAATTTTGACATACATAGATTTAAAACTTTCAAAACGTTACGAACGTAATCGAAGTAATCAATTTCTGAAATAGGTAATTCTTCGCACCTTCACGATTCGATTTGTACAAAAATCTCAATTTGTCACAAGAATGTCATTTTTCTTCAAATTTCTACGTTTATTCCGTGAAACATAAAATCTAAATTACATTATAGTGTTTTAAGTAAAACTTTCTTAAAATTTAAACAAAAAAAAAAGTTCGTAGGCCCTCGTGAATCTTCGGTTGAATTCGGTCAACTTCGGAAAATCAGTTACTACATTGATACTAAGTAACGAAAAAGACTTCACATTAATCATTCCATTTTCCATCTGTTGTGTCCGTCATTCATTTTTTGGAGGAAATTCGTTTTTCTGATTTGATTGATGATTTTAAGCAAAAGTAAAAGAAAATCTTTACGTTAATATTAACTAATTATACAAAACTTAGTGTTTATGATGTTTTAGTAAATAATAGTATTGAAATTTTAAAATATCGAATTCGAATCATGATTAAACTAGACTATTCTTTCAAGTATTCGTGTCGATCCGAATGTTCACGAATGTATCCGAATAACTTACTTTTGAATGTCTCGTTCGGTTCTGATTCAAATATTCAGTTAAAGTTGAACACGTGAAACGATTTTTAATTCAATTTAAGATGTATTAAGACGACATTTTCTTACGAATTCGAAATCATTGCGCGTAATGTGAGTGATTAATGAGTGTTTTACAAAGAATAATGGTAATTTCGTGTACAAGAAAGAAGTATCTAAAGGTAAAGTTGATACACTTTCTTCTACCAACAGTTGAGTAGATGAAGTACGTCTTTACTAGTTTCATTTTTCAGTTTAATTTGTATAATTTTAATTAAACCGTATTCATTTAGATATCATATATATCCTCACTTTTTATACAAAAATTTTACATTGCTTAAGAATTCCGGTGAACTTCGAAGCTGAACGACGTAATGTTGTAGTGAACGTAGTGACGTAGTACTACGCCATGCTGTATTTGATGAACGCTAATGAGCCGATGATCTGTGTTGTTAATGTTACAATTTAAGTTGTTTTCGTTTGTTTTATTTTTGTTATAAAGTAATATGATTTTCGCGATTAGTGTTCGATGGTGAAGTAGCTATGTTGATTTCTGAACAGTAACTGAATAGTAGCAAGATTCAGTGACCACTAACCGTCGGCGATATCGAGTAAGTATACAGATGAACTTTGAAAATCTTTATTTTTGCGTTACACCGTTTAGATATAAAAATACAAAATCATTCGCAACAAGATTTACCTAATATGGATGAAAAAACTAAAAAAAAAAGGAAAACATTTTCAATTAACAAATTTTACCGTTACAATTTCAATTGAAACCCAAATAAAAAATTAGAATGTGGTAAAATTACAATTTGAAAAAATATTCTACTAATAAAAATTAATGGTACATATAAATGCTTTTATAAAATTTATGCAACGAACAATACAAGAAAGGAAACCTAATATACATTTTTTTTTTCTTTTTACAAAATCCTACAATTTTTAATACAAAAATACAAATTGAAAATTAAAAAGTAAATACACAAAATCACAAATATACTACTGCACAATGTAAATTACAAACTTACATATTTTATATTGTAAAATATATATAAACATTCAATAAATAAATAAATTGGTAAAGAAAATAATTCATACAGAGATCTCAAAGGTGTATATAGTGGTGAATATACGATCACAATGAATAGTAATTTAATCTTCAGAGATTTATGTAGTTAATAGTTATCTAGATACTTTCGTTTATATCGTTAGTTAATGAAGAATTACCACGTTTGAGCAAAGGTGATAATTTACGTGACGGATAGTTGATCGTTGCTCATGACATCGCCGAAAGCAGATTTATGCTAATGCATGAAAAAGCGTGAAACTTTGACAAACGTATAAAAGTAACCTTAAACTTGGTGCTTTCGTCGCGGTGTTTTTATTTAGTTAATTGCTTTTGAACGGTTTGAAGAATCGCCGTGGAAATTGAATAATCATCAGTCAGATTTATGGCACAGAATTTCGACATCGAAGTAATTATAATCGAAACGGTTAGTAAGTTTTGAAACAATTAGAAATTACATGCGAGGGGAAAGTATTGTAGATTTGTAACCGAATTCACAAAAGAGCGAAAAAAATACAAAATACATTATATACAGCTATACAAAATGATAAAACTATTCAACAAAATTTTCATAGGTACTAAACTAAAACAGAATTATCGCAACTCTGGGGTATACTCCTCGGTACAAAAGGAACAATTTTAATATTTAAAGGTTTAGCGGGCGGAGTTTCTTTAGAAGGACCGCCATCGTTTACCGATTGCTTTTGAAACTCGGTGTTTTGAGTTTTAGAGAGCAGAGCCTTACTAGAGACTCCTTTGGTGGTATCAGATTCGCTGATCATTTCCATCATTTCGCCGCTGGCTGTTCTGGAGATGGGCCGAACGACGTTGATTCTGGCCGGTAATTCGGCCACGTTGGTGCTCAAGTTGCACGTTAAATCCTCTTTCAACGGATTCGCGTAACGACGGAAATTCTCTTCGTTTTGAATATTGTTGGATTTTTCTTCTTCGCAGTTTCGTATATCGCAGTTGTGAGCCGATAAATTAGATTTGAATACGGAACACCGGTAGCAGTAAACCATCAGCGATATGGCGCATATACTGATTACAACCGCTGATACGTGAAAGACAATAAAGTAGCTACCCGTGTAACCTGGCGAAGAAGTAAACGATGAAAAATCGTCGTGCAAATGTTGAGTACGAAATACGAATGGAGCACCGTAGTACATACCTTGTTTGCTTTCCGTTGTCAGAACCGTTTCCAGTTTTATTTCTACGACCGAGTTAAGAATGGATTGACTCGTTACTTGTTTCCTACTGATGATTTCGCCGATAAATTTAACGTGATCTTTTAACGCGTTGCTACTGTCCGTCGTTTCCGCGCTCGCCTACAACAATCCGATATTTTAGTTACGTTTGTTTTATTTTCAGCTCCGATCGACGATTCGAATCGTCCGAACACTTACCAAAGTGATTTCCACGGTGTCGTTTAAACCTAACTTGAGATCGCATAGTACGACTATTTCGAATTGAGTACTCTTCGTAGCCTCGTGAACCGACACCAATCCTCGAATTTCGTTACACAAATCTTCGGTGGTAACCGAAGGTCTGAGTTTGCTGATATCAACGTACAAAGACATCCTCATGCAGTAATCAGACAACACCGCTTGATTTGGTTGACACGTTGGCGGAGCTGGTATCGAAGATAGGCTCACTTTGTTACCGCTAAGTAAATCTCGACATTCGCCGTATGTGTAGCATGGCGACGACAAGCAGTTCATTTTGGTGATCGGAACGCACACCTGAGCAAAATTCGTTCGAGTGAGAAATCCTCAAGAAATACGTGAATTTTTTTGTTTGCGCAAAATACCAAGTACGTATTTACTTGATTGAGTTTTTCGCATCCGTTCGAAGTAGAAGATAAGCAGTTAGCGGAGCCGCACCAGACGTTGGTACATCTTACTTGACCATCGAGACAACCGCAAGTATTACATTTATGTTGCCAGTTGGAATTATTGGCGAAATATTGTCCCTCCCATAAACATATACCTTTAAGGTATGGTAAATCTTCCACTGTAGTTTGCAACGAAGAATTAATTCGATTATCTGCGTAAATCTAAAAATGTACGATTTGTCTTTCGCCATAATTACTTACTCATTTCACATTTGATTCCTTTGCGACCAGGAGGACAAATACACTTGTAGTTGCCGATACCATCGACGCAAGTTGATCCCAACGTGCACGGATTGGAAGAACATTCGTTGATATTGATTCGGCACTCTGGCCCCGTGAATCCGGTCGTGCATTCGCATAAAAACCAATTCTTGCCGTTGATGCATTTACCACCGTTTAGGCAAGGATTCGGGTTGCAATTGTCGTCGACGGCGAATTGACATTTATCACCTTCGAAGCCTTCGGCGCAAGGTTTAACTACACGGATACGCAAACAGACACGTCAGGCGAACTAGCACTGGAAATCGGCCAGTACAAACGAATACTTACCCTCTTGACAGAATTTCCCGGTGTAACCAGGATCGCACGAACATCTATAAGTAGCATCGGCCAACGAAACGCATCTTCCGTGTTCGCCGCACATTCCGCTAGTGATTATTGGTAACGTCGTTTCGCTTTCGTTGAGTGTGACAACAGGTGGTATAACGAGACAATTATCGACACCTGGAAGAAGCAAAGGAGGTGAAAAAAAAGCCTCGCCGAATATAATTAATAGCTATGGGTACCCGCAGTACGACGTTGTCGAGTAATCGGTTTCAATTTGTCGGAGATGGCGCCCAGGTGCGCAATTACTCATCGACACCTAACGCTGCTTCTCATTAGCGACAAAATAAACTGTAACGACGGTTGAAAGAGGCCGGACGCGTAAATTAAAACGCGTAAGATGCGACGGAGGCGAACCGATTGAGATGATGGGCGCGCGAGTTGCGGGATTTTGCGCGAGTACGCGGCCGACGGCTTCGACAAATTTTAAAATATTTACAACGTACGAGTAACGAAAGTGAGGACCTCCCGGAGGGAGTTTCGTTAACCGGATTCCACACTCGCGAACTTTTTTCCTTTTTCAATAAGATTTATCTGCTGAGCGCTGAAGCGCTGTCACTTTATAATAACGTCTAGCATAAAATAATAAATGGTCGTGTACGACTCGTTCACGTACAAACAGTACAAGCGCATTGGCCGTTGGTGCACGGTCGATGTCGATGGTATACGTACACGTATTCACGTACCTCTACGTACGTAAACGTATAGATACCGGATTGCATATTGCTTGTTTAGATCTAGTGGGAAGCGGTTTTCGCAGACGAACCGGAGAGAGAGGAAATAGGCGAAGATATATAGGAAAATAACTACGTACGACTCGAACGATATATTTTATCTATGGCAAAGTTTAAATATCATTTGAGATGCATTTTAAATATTATTAAATTATACCGACGCACCGTCGTAACACAACTCGTATTTATAAAATTATGTTGTCGTGTAAATCGTAAATTTTATTTTCCACTACACTCGTATTTCTACGACAAACACAATGTACGCTTTTGTCAGCTATTAGTCTGCAGTATATTCTACTTGTACTAGATGTGAGATCGTGTAAAATGAATTTTCAACATTAATTAACGTCGCCTTTAATAAACCCATACGAGAGCGAGTGGTAAATACCGAATACGTGGTAATGAGGGTTCTAGGTCACGGACGAGGCTTTGTAACCGATTCACAAGCTATTGAAATTTTATTAATGGCCGTCGCGTCGAGGGTTGTATGATTTTATGGGTTTTCATACGTCTGCTACGGGTTGTTCGATATTCCATTTGTCGTAATCGACGATAAGATGAAGATTTTTACATTCTAAAATTTTTGTACCTAAATGAAGTACGAGTAGTTATGGAAACCTAGTCGCTACTATTTAGTCGAAAAATTCGACTAAAAATAAGTTAAACAATTTATTTGTATAATTCAAAATTAAATTGCCGGTTTCACATTATAATTTTTTATTTTTCTGTTTTCAGGATTATCAAGATGAAAACACCTGTGTTGAAGTTCAGGTTAGAAATACTTATATAAGGTAACTTAATTTAATGTTATCGGAACGCTATTTTGATGTTATTTTTACGCTTATCAACGAGGATCTCTCCTCCTGTATGGTGCGCGAACGCGGAGCCTATTTTGAGAATTTGTCGCTACTTCGTAAAGGAACCTGCCTGCAACCTCCCCCTCCCACTCAAAAAATATCACAGGATTTGCCGAATATAAAATTTTATAGCGTGAATTAAAAATGGCAAGTCACAATTTATATGGAACATTCGAACATTTTTTGTACGAATTACGAGTATTTTTCCGTATCTCCTTAAATTTTATCATGTTGGGGCGTTTTTGTTTGGTTTGAGGTGATTTGAAATGTTGATATAAGTTCGAAAAGTTGAGTAACGTTTGCATCGTGGTTCATTTTTACTTTTATTTCAGTGATTTTTTTGATCAAAACAAACCCCTTTTTGTTGTGATTTTTATAAAAATTTCTGACAAGGTTGCAAACATTTTTCAGAAAACATAATTCAGCCACAAGCTGAGACTAATGCGCTTATTTCGACACATTTTATTCGTTATAAAAATGATAAAATAACTTGGTTATTTTAAACCGCGTAGCCTACAAATGCGCCCATGGCAAGTTTTTTACGCTATTAAAGTATACATATATAGGCCAAGTCGGGTATTTTGGTAAATTTCCAATTCCACCCCCATATCGATTAACCATAATATATATTAAAAAATTAGATACACGTCGAAAAATAATTCAAAAAAAAGAAAACGTTTACAAGCCTAATAACGTATTAAACGATGAATGAAGTAATAAGTTTGTCAATTGCGGATGATATATTTATATACATTAAGAAGTCGCAAACCGCGGGATCGCTTGCGCTGGTATAACGAAGTTGAGTTTAAACCAGTTGATATTTATTATACGGAGATACGTATTAGAACGCGATATAAAGACGAACCGAGGAGTATAATTGCTGCGAGAAATGTCGAACGTGCCAAGCACCTCGGAGGTCTTTATATTAAAAAAGTAGCCGTATAGGTACAGCGACCTCCGCGAATTCAATCTTATTACACCTGCGCGATATACGTTGAAGAAAAGCCCTTACGGAATAGCGAAAAAAAGCGTACTTACTGTCACACGGTGGTGAGATACATTGGACTTTTGGCAGGCTGCAGTTTTTACCTTGCCAAGTTTCCGTGCAATGGCAGTAGTAGTCTTCGGGCATGTTCAGACAGGTGGCATTGTTAGCGCATGGATTAGGACTACAGTGATCGTAATCGATCTGCGGATTGGTTCGTTTAATAATCGAGATATTCGAAAGTGGCATCGGAGGAGTTATTGTGCAACATACTTGGCAGAAATCACCGGCGTATCCTACCGGACATATGCATCGAAATGAATTTATCTCGTCGACGCATTCGCCTCCGTTTTTACAAGGGCTGTTTTCGCATTCGTTAATGTCCGTTTGGCAATCTTTACCTGTAAATTAGAAATTGAACGGTGATTAAGGGTGAGAAGAGAGAACGCAATGTTAGTTAAGACACCTAATCGGCAATCAAAATGATTTGGTTGGACGTCCGAGTCCCGATCGTTCCCGAATTTTCGAGCTCGAGATAATATGCTTGCGTAGGCGTTAAAAAAAGAAGTGATTTCGATGGAATTGTTCAAGTGCTACTTGAAAAGTAATCAACTTTTTCCTGACTAAATTCGCATTCTAGCAGTTCTATTACTTGACTCCATAGTCTATGTAATATAGAATGACAGCTGTTTTCTTCATGACCTCATCACGCCAGAACGAGCGAACCGAATTTCGTCCAATTTTCAACATAGTAAATTACCAGTAATTATCGTAAATGCGGAAAGTTAATGATAAGTTACCGAAAAGTCGCAAATTTATGGTAAAACATCATTGGCTGCTAACTGTAAATCAACAGTAAATTACCCTAAATTGATGGTAAAATACACAAAATTACGGTAAACTACTGCAAATTATGGTTAAATCATTGTAAATTACCGTCAATTACCGGTAAATTACCGCAAATACTGCGAAATTACGGTAATTATTGCAACTTATCGAGATTGTATTATAAAATGACATTTTTAACAATTTTTCTGTCACCCGCCTTTCCGTAATAACGGTAATTTACCCCAACCGCCATAAGCTTCTAATTTAGATCTCAGTCGAAAGGCCAAGAGGATTTTTATATTGTAACATCAATTACGATTCAGAGTTATTATGAATAGAAAAAGAAGGAGTGCACGGTAGCGAGCACTTGGGGGGGGGAGCCTTCTGCATATAGGGCGATGATTTTGACACCCTTATAAACACACTACCACTAAAAACCATTTTTACATATTGTTAGGACCATAATTTACTCGCTTTGTAGCCTAGGGCCGCTTATTTCGTGAATGAAAAAGCATGTCGGAATAGCTGTCTATCGAAGAATTCAAGGCGTTAACAAGATGACCATTCTAAATTGCTTTCCATAGTGTAGCTCACACAAACCACCTTCTAGATTACTAGTTCGCCGATATTGACACCTATTACAACTCGTTTATTTAACATTTCCATTTATCAAAGATGACTGGCGACACAATGCCACGTGAATTGAGACTTATTCATGAGCTCGAGCCGAAAATTAGCCGGTTCCTTCGAACGGAGAACGAGATCGAGGAACAGACAAACAAAATATTTATATTTTGTAAAGCAGACAGTCGGCCTTTGTCTTTGTCGCAACATCGAGGCGTCTCTGTCCGAAGCATCTAGAAATGAATTACGACACCGAAACTTCGATATAATTATAGAAACAGGACAAAAACGCGATTACGAAATATCAATTAAAACGAGTCAGCGAAACGTGGAAATATCGGAAACGGGGACGACGATGTTGGGTAGTCTTTCACGCCAAAATATTAATTCAAAGAGTCGAAAACACAATAAATTTAGGTAATTAGCGGCAATTAAAATTCCGCTTTTGAGCCAAAACAAAATTTAACGACTTGATTAATCGCCGGACGCGCGATGGATTCCCACGGGTGACCAACGACTCGTCTGCGTCCTCGTAAAACGATAGAAGCGTAATTTAAGGACGCGCCGCGCGGAAATTTCGCGAGTTCTCACGCGGATGCGACGGAGGAGAATACGATTCGACGCGTAGCTAGGCTACGAAGTAAATATTACGCGATGATTCGGCGTGTGGTCGTTACTGAGAGACGATATGGAGTAATGAAATTGGATTTTTCATGGGGCGGCGCGGCGGAGCGGCCAAGGGAAATAGATCACGTTAACGATTTCACGTAGATGGTTTTAATTTTTATACCACAACTAACGCGCCCGAGACCGCGTATTACAAAAAACAACAACCATCGAATATCCCTAATACCTGTAATTATTCGTCTATACTGGTAGCGCGATTATACGCGTACCTTGGATACGCTGCGATGCTTCTCTCGGCAGTGTGGTGTGAAAGTTCAGGACGATAATGTAAACCGTGTACCAACATGGTTACCTCTATCATTAAGCGAGCTATACGCGATGCCGATTAGCTTCGAAAATTAGATTATACCTCCTGTACCTTTGTATAGGTGGAGGAATCTACTATGCGGACCTGCTCGTAGTGATGTTTTGGTGGAAAAAAGTATCCACTTACCGGTGTAGCCGGCCGGACAAGCGCAGTAGTAGTCGTTTACTAAATCTATGCATGTGGCTCCATGTTGACACTGGCCGATGCAATCGTTTAAATTATGTTCGCAGTTTTTACCCATCCAACCTTTGACGCATTCGCATTGGTAATCTCCGGGTAAATTTTGGCAGGAGATGGCGTTTTTACATGGTTTCTTGGTGTCGCATTCGTTAACATCTGAAAGATTAAAAGCGTCGTTTGGTCTGAGCGTAAGGCCGTTTTTTTTTTGGCACAACAAAATGCCAGATTTGATGTAGAATATCTATACGAATATTTGTGCCGAAGGCCAGACTCGATGGTTCTAGAAAGATGGCAATTTGTATCGATTTGCCACAAAAGAACCACGTTCAACTTTTTCAAGAAAATGTGAGGTTTTTTGCACGAAAAAAGAAAATTGAATATTTTCGAGCGATTTTTTTTAGTCAACTTGTGTGGGGATGTGGGGATTTTATGTGTGCATGTAGTGGGAGGAGCCATTGCGACGTTTGGCCGCAGTATCGTTTCGGACTTGGTGAAAGACGAACGTTCTTTACAAAAATTGTTCTGCCTGTAAGTAATCGAGAGGAGTTGAAGAGTAAGCGCTCACCTAACTGGCAATGATCACCTTCCCAATTGGACGGACACAAGCATTGATAGGCGTTTATATCGTCCACGCAAGTACCACCATTTTGGCAAGGCGAAGAAGTGCATTCGTCGATATCTGTAACAAAAAGTGAAAAGTTTCAATTAACCCGCGTCATTATACGTGTACTCCACTAACTCCTCGGACTATTTCCGACAATCACGCCAAAACGCAGACATTAACAAGTCGGATCGAGGATGCTCGCGTATTCGTTTCTCACAGCCGCATCGCATTCGTAAACTCGTTGATTATAGACTAAGCTACGTACGCGGTTTCACGTTGTCACTTTTCGTGTAGGTTTATACGAATTTGAAAAAGCAACGTATCATTCGTTTAGCGTAGCGGTGGCCGATGGTTGGCGGGATTAATTAAATGTAAATTATACGTTTTCGAGCGCACAAAAAAAAAGATAACGTCGATAAAGAGTACGTGTAGCCTTGACTTTGTTTGAAAAGTTGAAAAAACAGAACTCGAGTACGGAATTGGATTTTGTTGGCTAGATTAGGCATAGTTGGCGCAACTTACGAGGCGGCTATTTTATCGTCGTTTATAAATACCATATTGATTTACATATTTTCGAGTAATTTCGTAAGAAAAAAGGCAAGATAAGCGACGTTTTTCGGTTAGGATATACGCTCGGCGAGTTTTACCCTCGATTAGCATTTTTCCACATGTACGTCGGTCGGGTTTACACCCAAAAGTCTCGAAGTATGGTCCCCCCCTCCTCCACCCTATTTTCATATCAAGAAGGTGAAGTGGTTGGTATAGGAAGACGAACTGCGGACGAAATGGTGGTCTGGCCGCGCGTCGGTTCATTTTTAAAATATACATAGTACTCGCGAGCAATAAGACGATTACAAGAGACTGGCATCGTGGAAGTTGGATGGTATACTCGTACAAGCGCAACATATCTACCGACGTCATAATATTTAACAACGATAACAGTCACGAACCGATACAGTATAATAACTACATAATGGTAATAACTGTTATGAGAAATAGAAGCAGTTCAGAAAGATGATAGCTGTTCAATAGTATGGAAGATTGTAAAACGAACGAGAATTAAAAAGAGAAGCTGAAGCGACCGAGTACGAAGAAAAAAAAAGGAGAAAACGATATATAACGGGCAGAAAAAAATAACTTACCGACGATGGAAGCTGTTATTAACCACCGCAGGTTGCTGAAGAAAAATTAATTGGAGAACTGTCCTCCTTTACTAGTTTTAATGTTCGTTTTTTTTCCTTCTCGTTTTGTTTTTGTACCAACATAAGCGTACATATCGAAGGTTTTGTAATATGTACCCTTTTAAGTACGTCTGGTTAAATTGTTACTCATTTGTTATACTCGATTCATTATTTATGGTAACGTGCGGTACTGGTAAGTTTCCCCGAAAAAGTGAATTTTCTTTGGGAAATTCGACGAGAGATTTTTTAATTAAAACCATCATTTACCAATGGAACTAGTATGGTGTGAATTCGTATAAATCTAGCGTCCCTGCATGTTTAAAAAATATCTTTTTCCGTATATTTTGTCCAGCAAACCAGTTCCGAATTAATTGGTTGGCATCGGCGAACGTATTTAATACGTTTTAATGATTTTTTTTTCTTTTTTTTTTCTCAAAATATATATAGACATATTCTTCGTTATGTTTGAAAATCGTTTGTAATGTAGTTTTATACCGAAATGCTATGCATATTCTTCGAATCAGCGACCTCGTGCACAATGTACCTGAATTTTTTACATTTAAATCGTCTCGATCTTTCTTTCGTCGAATGTTTGCGAAATGTTGATAGCCACTTAGACAATAGGGCGTGAGCGGAATGGTAATTTTTTGTAGTATTTTTTTACGCGAGCCAATTATCGAGTAGAGAATGGGAATTTTTTTTTACGGTTTATTTAGACGGTAATTACTGGCGTGGAAAATTCCACCGAGATGTATGTTTTTACGAAAAACCAATTTTTTCTGATTTTTTACGGTTAAAATTGGCCTGTGATGAGGTGAGGAAGGAACAGTGTTGGTAATTTTTACCGTCGAAAGATTTACGGATGACGAGTTGGATTCAAAATTTTCAGATTTCGTTTTGAAATTGTATAATTTGCTTTGAAAATTATGGAATTTCTCAAAGTCAAGGGCAGGGCAAATGTTTTGGCATATTATTACCCGCCGAAGTTTTACGATCTTTTGTTACAAATAGCCGTTGTGCTGGGTATTCCTCGTCGTGATGAGGGAAAAAAAGGTTCTCTTTTACCTGGAAGCGGAGCGACAGAAATTTATGAAATTTTGATGTGGACCTCGAAAAGAACATGTCTCCTGAAGAACCTTTCATATCAAGTTGCTGCACTAGGGAAGCAGAGACGACCACTCATTGTACTAGGTATTCCTAGTCATGCTGAGGGGAAGAAAGATTCCCTTTTATCTGGAATCGGATGGACAGAAATGTAGGAAATTTTGATGTGGACCTCGAAGAGGACATGTCTCCTGAAGAATCTCTCACGCGAGGTAAATGCAGTGGGGGAGTGGATGGTGGATACACAGTGTAGTGGCTACCCATTCAATGGTTAGATGGTTGTATGGCGATTGGAAAACGCTCTATAAGTGAAGAGGATGAGATCGTTTCGGTAGAAAAAAAAAACATCAGGACGCTTTCAATAAAATATACTTAAACCTAATGGGGGACTTGGATGGATACGCGGTTACACTTTAAATTAATGAAGGGCTTTGGTATATTTGAAATGCAAATCAATTCGCCGTATCGAGTTTTGAAACATGGTGTACGCAGATACACTATTGACACGATGATTATACACGAAACGGTTCCGGATTATCATATTTTACTGATTCACCGAGCGACCGAGCAATCGCGCGATCCCGCTTAGTTTTTCTTTTTTCGTCGAAGATGTAGTAATGGAAGAGGAAGCAAGCACGAAGGAAGAATGGTTCGCGAACTGATAATCGACGCGTTCGATTTATAAGATTACGTATATACTTGATACTTATACAGACGAAATTACCACGTTGTACTCGGCAGCGGCGGCTACATACGCAGAACAGAGCGAAAAGGTAACAAAAGTTAATAATAGGTATCTCGGCTGGTTCTGAAGTAGCAAGAAGGCAAGAAGAGGGGGTGAGAAACGTTGCGCGTTTATAATGGACACGCCGCCGCGCCGTAACGTCCAACCTCTTGGAAATACTCGTAATACGCAACAGGCAATACACACGAACCGATACGGTGCGAAGAACCGAGATAAGCTGCAGAGAAACAGAGTAAAACAAATCCTCCTCTGCTGTCATTTAATTACAAAGAAATACCCACTAGGCTGCTATATAAGTTTGAGACCTCCTCCTTCAGCGGATAGTCTGTCATTACCAACTGTTTTGATTACGGTTTTAAAAGAGTTGGGAAAATACGATGCGTATACTATGCCAACTTCTTTAATCTAGTTTCAGTTACCATGTGGGCTGAAGTCGTGCTCGTCCAAATTAAAACGTTACCCAGTCGAATACCTTTCGCGGTGTAATTTCTTTCCAAAGGGTGGATTCGTGGTAACCTATTTTCAAGGCGCGATTTTTATCTTCGTCGTTACTCGTTAGCCGCGCAGTTCGATGAGTTATGATTTTTTTATATCGTTGTTTTTTTTTTCTTTTCTGATTTCGTTTTTCAACGCAGATGCCTGCGTTTTCGAGTTCGACCTTTAATGATACATTTCGTTGGTATTCGTAGGCGTGAAATAAATCGTGCGAAATTTACCCGTTCTCGTCTTCGATTCATGAACCATCGTTGTAGATTAGGGTTAGTAACGCGATTGTAAATTTACAAAAGGTATAGAGTAGAAGGGCCTGGAAAAGGATGGCAATTCGATTCTCGATATTTATCGAGGTATGTGGTGATATTTTTTAAAGAGGCGGGAATCATCGTGATGCCTTATACCTCATAGCAAGGGAGTATTCTGCGTTTTTGCGGCTCTCGAATGCTTTTTGATGCTCACCCCTCAACCCTCACTCAGCTCATCTTCCATCCACGAAAATTCATTTAAATCTCAACACATTCGCTTAAAATTGAATAAAATTTGTACAAGTAGCTCGAATTTGATGAAAAATTTGTTTTAAAATTCTTAAAAATTGTCCAAATTTTGTTTAAATTGTTTAAAATTACGCAGAATTGTCAAAATGTTGATAAAATCTTTCAAAGTTGTCCAGTATTTAATCAAAATTGCATAAAAGATGTGTAGAACGATTAAATTCATAAGAAATTTTGTTAAAAATGCACAAAAATTGCCAGAATAAAGTTAAAATTCTTTAAAGTCGTTCAATGTTTATTTAGAATTGTAAAAAATTGTCAATTTTGTTGATAAAATGGTTCAAAATCGATCAAAATTTGTTAAAAATTACGTAAAATTTTAAAAATTATCAAAATGTTGTTAAAATTGTTTAAAGTGCCACAATACTAGCTCAAAATTGCACGAAAGTTGTGCATAACAAATAAATTAATGAAAAAAATTTTTTATTTTTCATTAATTCAGCTGTTTTACACAGGTTTTGTGCAATTTTCAGCTAATATAAAACAACTTTGAACAATTTTAACAACGTTTTGACAATTTTGTGCAATTTGAATCAAATTTTTACAACAATTTATTCGTTTTACACAAATACTGCTGTATAATTTTGAGAAAATATTGAACAATTTGTAACATTTTTATAATTTTGTTCAATTTCAACCAACTGTTTTATCAATTTAAGCGTTTTGCACAACTTTGCACAATTTTGAGCGAATTCTAAGCCAATTTGGACAATTTTAACAACCTTTTGATAGTTTTGCATAACTTAATGCAAATTTTA
This sequence comes from Maconellicoccus hirsutus, assembly GCA_003261595.1. Lineage (NCBI taxonomy): Eukaryota > Metazoa > Arthropoda > Insecta > Hemiptera > Pseudococcidae > Maconellicoccus > Maconellicoccus hirsutus. The sequence continues at coordinate 83,751 of QBDW01000074.1, read as the reverse complement.
AACAAATTTTGATTAATTCTAAACTATTTTATCAACATTTTAATATTTTATTTGGAATTTTAATCAATTTTTTTTATTAATTCAATCGTTTTTTTTACATACTTTGTATAATTTTGTGCAAATATTAGTCAACTTTAATCAATTTTAACATTTTAGCAATTTTGATTTATTTTAAACAAATTTTTCATTAATCTAATCGTTTTACACAAATTTTTCACAATTTTAAACAAATTTTGATCGATTTAAAAAATTTTTAACAATAGTTTGATAATTTTAACCAAATTTTTCTTCAATTTAATCGTTTTCCACAACTTTAGTGCAATTTTGAGCAAATATTAATCAATTTTAACGACATTTCAACAGTTTTATGAAATTTTAAGCAAATATTAAACAATTTTAACATTTTGACAATTTTGTGCAATTTTAAACAAATTTTGATACATCAGGAATTTTAGGACCGATATGAAACCTTATGATGTTAATTCGGTATTGTTTGGAGACTGTAGTTTTCATTCGCACGCTGAAAAAAAAATAGTCGAGCGTCGTCCAGGCAAAGAGGATTATATAATTTTATTCGTTCACCAAGTGTCATCCGAGTTTTTTTACGCTATCTCCATTGACGACACATTCGCACCGACGATGTTCTAAAGAATGCGTAGTACTCGCCCACGTAGCCTTTTTTTTCTTGATAGTGAAAAGGCATCAAAACAGCATACGAATAATATAATCGAAACGGACGTGCGCTTCATAGGCGTTTAATTGTTCACGAATGGATTTTGAAAGAAGCCGCAGGAGGAGAAGACGGCGACGAAAAGCGCGTGTAATTATATTAAACGCGAGCTGTGGCGTCTGAAAGCGTCGCATTTTTACCAGACGCGAAATGGTACAAAAAGAGAATTCTTAATTTGCATATCTTAATATTCCAACATCGAACGTGGGTTCGTGTATATAATGTGTCTTTAATAAACAAACAATTTGTAACGTTCCAAAGAAACAGACGCAGCGAAAGAGGCAGGTAGCGAACGAAACAAAGCTTCTGAAGCGGGATTAAGAAGTACGACGCGATGGTTGAAGGCGTCAACGTTGGTCAAATATTACTCCGGACGCGTATTTGATTTCGTTGCTTTATATTGCGTTCTTTACACAAAACTCATTTTGTATTATACATAATAATTTAATAGGTACGCGTTGTTAAACGTCCGAGATTCGGAGATGTGCGTTCAGGAGGGCCGGGCTGGATGGTGATTAGCGGGACCACTCGAAGAAATTCTTCGGTGGCTGTGTACTTTTTTTTTCTTCAATCTCTCTCTCTCTCTTTCTCTGTCTGTCTTGGCCGTAAGAGTATCGAGGATCGCTATGGTAGACGAAGACACGTACACACGGTGGTAATTACATTTAAAACGTCCATCGTCTGCTGAATGTTTCACATTGTAGAATATGTTTACTCGCGGTCGACGATACATGCGATTGTGTGCGCGTCTTAATTCCAAAAGCCGGACACCCGAATAACAAATTTCTTTATTCATTACGCGGCGGCGGCGGCTCCAACGACGGCGCTATTAGCTGGACCGAGGCGGCCGTAAGCCGTGTGTCCTATTTTGTGTAATTAAATCGAACCGATATTGCGGTCCGGGCACGATTAATGGCTTTTTTATTGCGGCCGTTTGCTGCGTAAGCGACGGCGGCATTATATGCGATTCTGTTGTGTACTTTTTCCCAAGTTGAACCAGAGTTCGGTTTATGGCGATTGTAATTGAATTTGGTTTTCGGCTGCTGAAAAATTAGACGATCGATTTTATATTTTTAATTGGCTCTTGACGCGGCCGCGCCGATATTGTGATTTTTAATTGAACCGGTTATGGAGTTTGCGACGAAGGAGTTGCAAAAAAAGCAATCGATGCGTGGAAGACGCATCGCGATTGATTTTGACAACGTGTTAGATAAAATACGCGCAGACTGCGGACTTGTTCGGTGTACGTATTAGTGACTTACGATGCCGCACCGGACCTTTGTCTATCCAGTTTTAATGTACCTAATTTATCCTAACAATATTTTCTAATTAAAGTATAATATGATTATCGAATAGAAGACGGTTTTTTTTCTCCTTTTTCTAATTAAATACACATTTCATAGCCGAAGGCGTTCGATATGGCACGGCATGCTAATTCGCTCATTCATAGTAAGCGAAATTCTAGCTAAAAGAGAACGTAATCCGTACCCGTATCGAGGTACGGGAGGCTGCAGAGGTCGATCGATTGTTTAGAAGAGTTGAACTGACCAGCGAATCTCGTCCGTGTTATTAATTTCCATAAAAGATGACTCACGGTCGTTTCAAATTCAAAGTAGTCAATTAAAATGGAGAAAAATACGAAATTAGATTGTTGCGTTGAAAGGACAGTTGTGGTTTTCGGTGTTTGGTTTATATGTGAAAACAAAACCGTCTGTCGGACGAGTCCAGTCAAGGATGTGGCTGGAGTTGGAATGCACCGTTGGAGTAAATTGGTCGTCGAGTAATCGCGAATATAATATGACAGAACTTACTAATGGAGCAATCGTTTCCAGTCCATCCGGCAGGGCAAAGGCATTGGTAGTGGCCTTGATTTTCCAAATTCTCTATGCAAGTTCCTCCATTGGCGCATGGCCCGGTCACGCAAGGATTAATGACTACTTCGCACCTGGATCCGGACAGACCTTCTGGACAAGTGCACATGTATTGGTCCGGGGCCGTGTTACTGCAAGTGCCACCATTTTGACACGGCTCGTGGGTTCCGCAGTAATTCAAATCTGTGAACAGAAAGTAAACGTTGAGGCGTTGGCTAAGAAAATCGACACCAATCACGTAAGCGAATCGATTATCGTGGAAAATTATTGGATTATTTTGAAATCGACGAGAATCGTTTTGCGAACCGGCGTATAAAAAGTTGCCCCCTTTGAGGCCGAAGTAGGTTTTTTTTTCGCCTCGTTGAAACAAGAATACTCGGTGGCGGCAGCGGTGGCCGCCGCCGCCGCGTAACACCGCGCGTTCGATTAATTAGTAGGTTCCGTGACCGGTTTCATATTTAATGGAATGTTTAAATCGAATGGTGTATTGAAAAATACAAATACGAATACGTATAGGTGCTACGAAAATTCAGGCTATGTTCGTGTATGTCTATGTACGAATTTACCGAAGAAAGGTATTTGTACGTAGGAGTACTCGTATATTGTGTAAAGTACGACGATTGGAATTGGATACGGTGGAGGTAGCGAATGGTAACGCTGGAACGTTGAAAAAGGACGCAAAAAACAGAAGATGGAGAAAAAAGCACGAAGTATCTCGCGACCGCGGTGTAAATACAAATTAACAGTCGCGTAGATGATGATCGATAAGAGCAGAGCGCCGTTAGAGTTGTGCGAACGCGACTTTTAACGAGTATTTAGCGCTTTTGTTGCACGGCCGTTTTATCTCTTTATACGGAGACGACTGGGCATGTTGGTATGGTTGGGGTTTCGATCAATTTTCCACATCTTTAACAATACGCCACGTATAGGCTACATACGCGCTGTAATTTCAAATTAGTTCACATTACACTTGCCCCCGGATGACGATACGGGAAGGCAGCGAACACGGAGAAAATTTTCAGGTAGCTCGGGCAAGGAGCGACCGCGACGGAGAACGAACACGTTCGTGATTTCGTTATTCGATAGGAGTCGAAGAATTGATGTTTTTCGCAGCAAATAGAAGTCGATTAGTGAGGCGAACTCGTCCACTACGTGTTCGCGGCGGCGAAGAAGCGAATAACGCGGTACCGCGAACGCCGCCTCGTCGTCGCAACTCTACCGCTACGAAACGCCATAGGTTAATAGGCATCTCATTATGTCATCCTTTAATGATTGTTCGCGGATAGCATTTGAGCGATGGTACAACGCCGTACATCGCGTATTCCATTCCTATGCAGCGTACGCATATGTGTACGAGTATGTACGTATTACGCGTACATAGCTTTAGCTAGTTAGCTAGTAGCTACATACATGCTCTTTTTTCACAAACACGATCCAAATGAAGAAGCCTCTTTTATCGTAATTATCTGCGTAGACGTGGCTTGGCCGTTGCTAGAAACGCCTGCTTTAAAGTGATTTTACTCGCTTATACGCGAATTCCGCGAACCGCGAAAACGTGATTTGTAACACGAGTATATTAATTAACATTGTTGAGGTTGAGGAAAACACTTCGTTCGAGGGGAATAGAGTTGAGACCAAACGTAACGTACCAATTTTAGGTTTAAGGTTTTCGATATACAACCGTCAAATCTGAACTTATGCTCTGGGATAAAAGTGAGAGCAGTTCCTTGAAAAAAAAAGAAGGACTCCAAAAACAAATACAGAACACAGCCTCGAATTTTCACATGCGCCAATTTAAAGAATGAAAAAAGGAAATTTCACACACCCCCCACTTCTGCCAAAAAATGTACCTCCCACCCCAATACCTTAGTTTCTCCTCTGCCTTCAACAAATAGAAAAATAAATACGTCGCAAAAACGCTACAACGGTGAAAGTTGAGGAGATCCGAAAAAATGATTCATATATGACTCTGAGGAGGAAAGGGGATGCATCGCGATGCTATGGGCTAGCGTCTCCCATGATCGGTTTTTTGCTCATCTCTGCCGAGTCCCGACGCCGAAGTATATACTCCTCGTGTGCGTTTCTGCCGTACGCAAATCTTAGTTACATAAGTAAAAATACGAAGCGGAAAATAGTTGAATTCTCACCAAGGTGGTTTTACATTGAAATACGCGTCTAGATATAGCAGAAATAATTTGTCGGACGATGATTCGCGATATAGCGATAACGATCGAAAAGATGAAAGCACGTATTGCGGGGGATCTGGACGCGGCGCGGCGGATGCCGAGTACCATGTGCGAAGCAGGTACGACGATAAGTGGGATGACTTATCGCACCTGCGTCAGTTACAGATACGTATGCAGTGTACGCTGAGCTATTGATAAAATATGAACGATAATAATAATAATAACAGTTGAAAACATGGAAATATAATAAGAACGCGCCGATGCCAACAACCAGGTATTTTTTTCAACGTCTTATTCCGCAATACGACAGAAATGTTTATTTATTGTCACGGCGCGAGTATATACAATTTAAAACGAGAAAGGGGGGAAAAAATGAGATACTCGCGAACGCAGCGACTCGACAGATAGGACGGGAACCGAACGCGGACGCGCATTTCAAAATTAACAACACAATGAAAATGAGAAGCGCGTACAGAACCAGTTTCTTTAGTAGCTTAAAACAATTACTAATGTGCGGAACGTGACAAATATCGGGAATAAAATATAAGTATACATTTTTCTATACACATACGAGTTTTTAATATGAAATACGCCTCGTGTATGTCATCGTTCTGGTTGCTCTTTATCGTGAGTGAAATAAAAAGCTCCGTAGACGCCACCGATTTTATGAGAAAGCGAAAAAAACTCGGGGTAGTCTGCGACCCCGCATGGTCATTGTGGAGTTGGCTGCGGCATTGCGAGATCGCGCAGGTGATGGATGAAGTTGGTGGAATTGGATTTGCCGAACGCTTCGTAAATGCTGTTCGGTCGAAATTTCCAAAAGAACTATCGGTGTATTTTATCAGCGTGTCGATGGTACGGAAAATTCAAGAAAAAGGTCTGGAATCGCAACCACCATCATTGCTGGATTTACCAATTTAAAGCACATTTTGTTCTGTCACTCGTTCGTTATCTATATTGGGTACATGAGAATCTCGATACAGATGTTGAAATATCCAGCAACGAAGAGAGCGATAATTGATGCGAAAAAAATGCTGCGGTTATCGGGCCTTCTCGTAAAAATACGAGTGAAAATCTAATCTATCCTTTTCATATGGAGAAAACTCTAATTGCGCATTGTTTAAAATCTGGTCACAGCTCCCCCTCCCCCTCCTCCCGCCCATCATTGTCTTTCTCATATGTGTACGTAGAAATAGAAACGATAGTCATACAATGACGAGTATAACCCTCGAGATGGTATGTTGGAAGTATTAATAAAACGATATCGAAAATACTTCACGCAACGAAACAGATGCGAAGTGGCGTTAATTTGGAGCTATTTAAAAAAGAAAACAACAAACAAAGATGATAACAACGGATAGCGGCGATTCGCCCTTTGCGGCGTATTGTTCGGGCACACTCGGCAGGATATAATAAGGCGGTAAATCGATGGCTGGAAGTGTTTACTCGACGCAAAGGTACGCGTATTGATTTTGAAAATCGTTTCGTTATCGATGTATAGAATTAACAATGGCGCGGTGGCGCAAGGCGGAAAAGAAGGGTTGATAAATCGATTATCGATGATATACGGTCGATTAGGATATTTAATTACGAGCGTGTATAATGGAGAGCGTATGTAACCCTCGGTATAATAAATCGTCTTACCTTTGTCGCACAGCATTCCGCCCCAGTTGGTGTTGCAGATACATTCGTAAGGTTTATGACAGAAGCCGTGCTTGCATCCTGGATACGGTTGACACTGATCGCAGAACTCTCCTCGCCATCCTGGTCGACATCTGTTGTGAGGAGGCAAACAGAAACATGTAAAAAAGTGTTACGAGATGCGCTAAGACACGTCTGCATTAATCAATAGGCGTATAGGCGTATAAATTCGATTTCGGTTGCCAATAAAGCAGTCTAGCATAGACGAGAAATTATTCAGTGGATGCCTCACCTCGTCGTGAGAACGGAAAACGCGCATTCCATGGGTATTTACCGGGCGAATTGACAATGGCGTGATTCACGTCGTTTAGCCGATTTAAGAAAGGCAACACTGCGTACATACGAGATGCCGCAGGACGACGAATAGCGCGGAAAAAAGTACACCTATTGGATCGCGATTGCCATGTAATAATTATCGTGCCGTTTTTAGAAAGAAGATGGAACAGACGAACGCGTCGTGCTTGTGTGTAGTAAACGGATACTTCCGTTTGGGAAATGGTAATTTTATACGCTAGGTTCCTGGAAGGCCGACGAAGCCGTATTTAAATAATTGGAACCCGTTAAATGTCGTGTATCAACTTTACGCGGCCTCCTGGAAAGCCTTTCAAGTTGATCTGTACTGGATGGATTTTTTTTTCGGCCGAAAATCTAAGGTAATTTGCGAAACGCTTCGGCAGTCTGAAGGTGAAGGGCGGATGTACGTGTACCTGTATATCCGAGCGCGCAACGACTGTGCGATACGATGATAGGAAATCACCTCGGAATTACTAGAAAGTTGGAAAAATCTTGCCGATCGGTATTGCAATTGAAACGAGTAACTTCTAGGTGCTACGTAGTACGTAGGGCGTACCTTTTCGATGTGTCAACGCTTTCCTTTGACGAATCTATGTATCTTAAACAGAATCCGGCCTTTCGTCCGAGCGGCAAAAAGCGCCAGTCCTCTGCATCCATGATGCAATACGTGCAAGCTTCGCGCTTCCGAGAAGATAGCTATTTAAAGTAATTGCATCCGAGATGATGCACGCGTAATCTATGCGCGATATTGTAACCAGCTCCCGACAGTTCAGAATTTCGAAGGCCTTCTTCGTCTATCTGCCTTTCGAGCGACGAACCTATTTCGCGTTGTAAATCATATCGCGTGTTGTCATCGTAAATATATTCTTCGAGTTATATCCTCTTTTGTGCATGGGCTTAGCTCGCTCTCGAATGTTGATTGAGTACGCGTACACGCGGGAGGTGTGAATTTAACGGCGGGAAATGAACCGTGGAGGTGTTTTCGCCGCTTGAAGACGCCGAATCAAGAGTTATCGGGCGGTCGTTAGAATCACGTTTGGATTTTCAATAATTTTCACGCGTGGTTGGCTCGAAGGCGAGTTGTGCGATTCGCGAACGGCTAAATCGTTATACTCGTCTTTGATTCGTTCGATCTTGATTTATGATTTATCATCCGCGACGAAATGAGTCATTTTGTAAAAAAAAAAATCGTAAAAAATTTTCGATGCTAAATTTTACGTCATTTTTTAACGAATTATATAACGTTCACGATTGATTTACTCGCAACAGATTCATTCGCTCGTGAACGAGAGTCACTTTTTGAACGAATCAATAATTGTCAACGAGAGATGTTGTGGTATTTTTTCATCGAATAACGTAGTCGTTCGCGATTGATTCAAAATTCGTTCGTTGGTGAGCAATTAAGTTGATTTATGAGCAGATTAGTTGCAACCGTTGAAATTCAAACTGAATTTTGTAGTATTTCGAACAGGTTTTTCCACGAATTAACTGAACGTTCGCGACTGATTCATTTTCGATTAATTTATTCGTTCGCAAATGTTCGAATAAGCTTTGAAAAATTGTAAATTTTCTCGACGAATCGAAAAACGTTCGAGAACGATTCACTCAAAATCGCATTGCTCGTTCGTTCGTGCAAACGAATCGTTTCTGATATTGTTTTTTCGCAACCAAATATACCTTTTTCAAAGGTTTGGTACCCTTGGAAGAATTTTCTATTTGTGTAACATTGTCGTTCGTGTAACCGCGAACAATTCAATTCAATTATTCCGCGGAAGACGGACTTATTGAAAACTAATACCAATTACTCGGGTCAACTCGTACGTTAACGTATTTACAACGCGTTATGTACTCGTACCACAATATACGAAGAATTCAAAAAGTAAATTAATGACGTACGATTCCAACACATATAAAAATGCTTTACGTTGCCATATCGAATGCTATGAACCGGTACAGAATTACTTTAACAAAAAAAAAAGAGGTAAAAAAATCCTATTAGCGAATAAATACGCGAGGAATTCGCGCAACTGCACGTGTAACAATTCAATTCGGACTGCACGGCGATTATCTGCGGCCTAAGAAGCGAAATTGATTGAGCGATAGGAGCTTTGGAGCGGTGCAGCGCTTTTTGTACGCCTGAAGGAGAAGGTCGATTTGATAAAGAACGCGAGTTTTTTTTTTTTGCGAAATCAAATCGGGTGGTTTTCGCAAGAGAAACGGAAAAATAACGACGATAATGAGGAGAAGAGGTTTTACATAAATGTACCCTACGTCTGTCACACGATTGAGTTACAACCATTTAACTCATTTCATTCTGCAACTGTTCTCCCGCAATATTCGTGACTGGAATTTTATAAAAGCGTTTTTCCTCTTAACCTACGTATTACATAGACGTCTCTTCATTTCCGAGGGGAAGCGGAGTACACGCATAATTCAATCTATGTTTTTATTTTTCTCATTTCTCGAAGGCAAACGTTCGGTGTAAGCAGTTTGTGTACCTGTTGCGAATCTGCTGCTGTTGTTGTTGTTGTGGTGGTGGTGGTTGTGGTTCGATAAAATGTTCTCTGAAGAGACTTTTCCGCGTGGTGATGTTGCCGAAAATACGCTTAATTAGGGTAAAGCGGCGAACTTGTGGCAAACGCGAGTTAATTATTGGCAGCTTAAAATAGCCAGAAAATTTAATACGCGGCGGTACAAAGAGTAAACCAGTTTTAATAAAGGGGTTTTCCATCTTTGTCTTTCTGTTTGTTTCTGTATGCGTGTGTGTGTGATTTTTTGTAACGCTTCAGCATGCGCTGGTCGTTGTGGCGTATTAATCAGAACGAGAGTATGAATTACCGTGTGTTCGCCGCGCTGTGGCGCCGTCATGTATAATTTATATAACCATCTCGTCGTTCATTTTGCTACCCACTGACGAACGATTGTGATTTATTTGAAGTGTACCCTTCGCGATCGACATTCTGCGGATGGTTGTTGGGAACGAAAGACGAGCTTTTTCAGAGCCATCGCCTCATCGAAAAGTAGGCGGTTATAGGTATCGCCGATGAGTACAGCAACAGAAATCGGAGTAGAAAAATGGAAACGACGATGATTTTCATTTTTTAATATGCAATGCAACCAACGACTAGACGGCTACAAAGGATTCGATGGTGTGATTTTGGCACGTATCGTGTACGTCGAGGAGCGTTGCCAAGAAATATTTCTCATGATACCGATCGTGTTGGTGGTCGATTATACGAAACGCTACCGAATCGAATACGCCGAATGTGAAATGTACTTACTCGCATCCTCCAGGATGGTCGCATCTTCCGTGATCCAAATGACATCCGGTTTTGCAGACAGCTGAAAGAATAAGAAGTTTTAGCGTGTTTGAGGATTCACACGACGCCGATGACCGACGACTTCGCGACACTCCTCGGTTACTTACCTATTTCGCAATTCGCTCCTTTCCACCCAGCTATGCATTCCTTATCGCCGCTCGGATCGCAAGTATAGTGGCCGAATTTATCGTCCCGTGGACGGCAGAATTTCATGCAAGTCGAATTGAAATAATGTTTGTCGCATTGGACGCGAATTCTGTAGGTGATTTTGGCAACGGAACCGTGATGATTTAACGTGTGCCATTCGGAGCTTGGTAATATGATACCCGAATAGGCGGCTTTCTCGATTAGCTTCGCGGTACCTAGGCGCGTAAACCAAGATAAAAAGATGAAACAAGAACGAGGCAGCGTATTCTTAAAATACGATTCGATTTAAGCGAGTAATAAGAAATAGATATATAAATCAAGGTTCAGGAGGGAAAAAAAATGAATTAATTTAGTCGAAAGAAACGTCAGAAATTCTATAAATTACCAACTTCTTTTTAAGTACAATATAATACACACGAAAGAAATTAACATCGGGATTATGTAGCGTATTTGGCGAGAGAGCGCACCATTCACCGTCTCTGTTTCTCTCCGTCTGTCCGCGTGTACCACCTATTGTGCTTATTCAAAACGAAACATGCTGAACACAAAGAGCCATCGATCAACTTTTTTTTTCTATCGTTTGAAAAAGAAAAAAAAAAGTAGCAAAACAAACAATCATTCACTCGTTCGAAACGGTTTCAGAGTTTTTTCTTAATCAGAATTGGTAAACGGTGACGTGGCCATCGAACGGCGTCAAGATTTAAATGAGGTTTCGGTGATCTCTGGACGAGCGACGTTTCCTCTCGGACATTTTTCGAATTTCGATTAGTCGTTAAATTGGGGTTGATATGTCGTAAAATATGAACCTAGCAACCTTACGGTGTGGGAAACTGGGAATATCGCCGACGCGATCAGATAGCGGCTTAATTGCGATGCTTCGACGTTACAGATGCCTCGGATGGGTTGAAGTAGAAGTACATCGACGGTGGGTATTGATTTTGGAGGTGGCACGAGGTACTGTACGAGTATAAGGTGGTGAACGTTGTGCGATTACATAATGACAACGAAGGAATTCGTTCGGTGTTGCTTTGGCGCCTGAGATGGTTGAAAATCAAGAAACATTCGGTGGTTATGGTGGCTTGAACATTTTGTAGGAAATTTCATTTGCGAAATTTACAATAAAATTTTATTTATTCGTTAGAACAACGCGAATCGACGAATACTTCGGCGCGATAAAAAAATTACGTAAAGATTTCGCCTAAAAGTCATAATAAAGGAGTTACGAGTCTGGGAAATTTTACGATTAATTTTTTTCTCTACGACAGGTGTCGAATCAGCATAACTATTCAAATACCTCAACCCTATTTGCGAATAGAAATCGAGCAAAAAAATAAGGAAAAGATCTATTTACGAGAGATCTCGTAAAAAAAAATCGATCACGAATAATACGAGACTTTCTAAAAGAAAAATAAAGGAGAATGATTTGTAATGGCCCTAGGTCGTTCGTTAAATAATAAAATAGTTTTAAAACGAAGAAGCGGTATTTCCGCGCTCTGACGTCACGCTACGTACAATTTACAAGTTGTAACGAAAGCGCAAACGAGATGAATTAATTCGCGAATTAAATATTCGTCGGCGAGTACGACGAATGTCGATGCGCGATATTTACGGCGCTCGAGTATGCTATTTTATTAACGTCGAACAAGCTCGACGACATTGGGCGAGCCGCGTCTATGCGGCGTATGGCAACTCGACGTTACCAAAAAGTTGTTGAAACTTATGAAATTTAAATGTAAATTTCGAACTTACCAGGTGTCGTATGGTTATTCAAATCCAGAGCTTCTAACCACAAGGTAAACGCTCTCTGTAACAGAAGAAAAACACGAGCCATTATAATTCGTTTTTTTTTTCCAATTTCGATAAGAAAAAATATGTCTAACTAAAGGAGTCGAAGATGAGCTTCGATATAATTAAAAATATTTTTCTAAACGTTGCGTCATATACCATGGCACGGTATAGATTTACGGATGAAAAGGATGAATGAACGATTACAAGTTGGTTGGTTTTTTTTTCTTTTTCTTTTTAAATGCTTCACAGATCGACTACATGCGGTCATTCTTATTTGTTCGCCGCGTGTAGTCTCGCCTTAAACATATGCACCTGTCCTCGTAGTAATAATTTACTATACGCGGAGCGGCAGCTCGTCTTTGGATTTTGAGATGACCAATAAAAAATGGCGAAAAACAAATTGATCGTCGAAGAACGAAGAAGCGACGCGACGTACCGGAAACGGCGACCGATTTGAAAAAAATTAACGCGTAATAAGATAGCAATTAAAAAATGGATTCTTGGAAAATGAGAACGAACTTCGATCATAGAGAGATCGTTACGGAAGAAGGAAAATTTTATCAATGGCGATAGCGGAATAACTGGTCCATAACACACACCCTGATCGCTTTTCAGCTCCGGTATTGGGTACACACACGAATCGCGGCGAGCTTTATCGATAAAGACGACCGATAAGTATCGAGTTCAATTATTTGTTTTGGATTCGACAAAGAGAGCGGAGTATCCTTAACAAATAAATAGTGTCTCATTAATAGAATCAATATTTAATTTGGAAAAATTTATTTTACTTAAGGGTCAGACGTTTACATAAGATTAGCGATAAGGCCAAAAAAAAGTAAATGTAATTTACCACGTGATTACGGCATGTAATATATTCGAATAGGTAAACGTACCCGGTTTTTGATAATTTATTATAAGGCGTAGTATCGAACCGAAATTTCCTCGTTTTCACGTTACATCAAACATCAACGATAACGGCCTTCCGCCCTCTTTTTCGTACAAGTGTCAACGTCAACGATATGTCATTGGTTATCGACGCTTCGGCAGTTTGTATAAACTCGTTCGTTTCATCGGTGCTTATTACCCAATTAAAACGGAGCTACGAGTATTTCATGTTTTTTCCCCTCGTTTACCTTTTTATTCTTGTAAACGCGTATACAAAGTTTATACATAGAATTTCCACCAATATAGGTATATTTACGAAACAATGCATACCGTATGGAATGATTTGTGGCATACCACTGTGACTGGGCCAAGCCAAAGTGGAAGCCACGATTCGAATGACCACCTGCGAGCAGCCGCGTAATCCGTCATCGAGCTTCGAAACGAGTTATACGAGTCACCAAACATTTTATTACGTATATAGTGTGTATAGATTTTTTTAAATAGTAATCTCAACTTATAACATTTAAAAATGCATCTATTCGAACCGATGAGATGCCCGACTATATTCTTGGAAAAATAATTACATTTTATGGTTTCGGATATTGTCGTGTAATTAATTTTATAACGAGAGGTGAATTCGCCAACGAGATTTTTCAGTGTTTTCTAAATTATTCGACGAGGTGCTCCTCCCACACGAGGTTATTTAAAACGTATCTCACCCGAAGATCTTAATTAAAAACTAGATCAACGGGAAAAGGTAACCGGCAGTGGTAGCCAACTTGAGAAATTCATGGCCGATGGTAATTAGCCTCTGTGTCGGTGAATGCCCCAAATTCGAGGATGCGCGGTTCCAAGCACGACCAAGGATATTTCTCTTGATTTACCCGGTGAAGAGTAACTATTTGGTTGATGTATTTCGGCAAGGCGAGATAATTGTGTTTTTGAAACAAAAAGGAAGGAATTGTAAAAATCAATCTTAAATTTACATTTGCAAATGAAACGAAAAACCGAGAGATTCTTTTAAGAATGAAATTTCAAAATTGCATCTTCAAAAATAACATCGCTAAATGACGAAAAATCAGTTTCGAATAATTCACCCGTCTCTAAATCCTTCCAAAACGCTTTGCAACATGACTACTTGCACATCTTTGTATTAACGGGTTAAAAAAATTTAATGCTTCGGATTCGTATTCTCTCGTATGTTTAATTTAGTACACATTTTCGACGACCTGTCTCCCCTATTGATTCAAGAAGACACGTACGACTCGTATTCACATGACCGAGCATTCATTTTAGGACTCGCTTTTTTTCTCCGATCTTCTAAGAGCTCTTAACCGGGTTGCATGAGATTGTCTCTTTTCGGATACTTTGTTTCAAGAAGTTGCATCGACGACAACAAGTCTCTTGAAAGGTACGAGGAGGAAAAAAACCATTTCACGCGATCGTTTATAGTGTTCGCAGAAAGGAGAATGAAGGGGACGGAAGTTTGTTGGCAGTGTAAATACGGGTAAACCACTAGGTGAAGTAGTTATTCTTTTTTTTTTTTTTCATAAATAAAATTGAAGTAGCGTGCGCGGTATGTTTTCCATTTGACGTGATGTTAGCTGTTCTATTTAATACAGTTTAAAATGATGAGTAATGTTGACAAATCACGAAGCTCGAAGTGATCTCGCGATTTACTGGATGGATTACTCGCGTCGTCGTTTGAGTTCAGAGACTTTGTGTATGTAGATTGAGAAACGGTAATAACTGAGGTGACGGCATGGCGTCGATTGTTGAGCTTTCGAACCTTTGAACCTTTTTCTTTTTCGATTTATTACCGACGAGGTTAAGGTCGTTATTTTATCGAAAATTTCGTAGAATCAGAACCGGATATGGTGCAATGTAGATACATATTTCTTCATTATTTTAGATTTTTTTTTTTACAAATGAAAATAATTAACGATATCGAACTTCGAAATAACATATTAACGGCCAGTATCGGATTCGTACGCGTGAAATAGTAATCCGAGCATGAGAGGAATACAGGTAGCTAGGTATTTGAAATATCCAACGTATCGTGCTACTTGCATTCTTCGCATGTATTCGCAACATTAACTATTACTATTTCATGGCCTCTTAGATGAAGCGTAATAGATCATTTGCAACTTGTACCGTACCACTGTCCGTGTACAGGGTGATCATCAAACGCAGTAGCCACCATCACGAAACAGTCGACTTTAGCACGCTAACGAACTCGTTCTCGTTTTAAATTAATTATACCGGGTGAGAAAAAATTTTAAATGTTTTACGATCGAGTTCTTCGCGTATAAATTAAACCTGAAAAAAACTACGCTAGCTGAATCTTGAAACTTGTCTAAGATCGCGCGTATTTTCGTGGACTGATTCGCGAAAAAGGTAAATCCGAATGTTCGCGTCCCAAAATCTGTCAAACCGAACGTCCCTACTTGTAAACAATAGAAAACAACATCATCTCATACGCGTGACAGTGAACGTAACCGATTGCGGGTTCGCTAAACAACGTCAGAACGTCACCCGCCCCGCCCCGTCCCTTCATCATTTCGCCAGCCACAAGTTTACACGGTACGTTGACTTGTACGGGTGGTCGGGTATGATATTTCTTGATGTTTGAAAATAGGGACTCGGACGTTTGATTTTCGATTTACGTTCGTGGATTTTCTCGATTTAGTTATCGAATCGTGGCATTTGCGCGTTAAGCTTTTTTTTTTTTTTTAATCTTGAGAATTATAAAAACGGAAAGCTTGCGTTTTGCGGAGGTTTGACGAATAGGCGAATTATAAACGACGAAATGTAAACCGTACGATACGAAGACATGTACACGAACGGATCGTGTTAGTATATCGGAGACATTTACTTTATATGGATATGGTCTTTTGGTACGAGTCCAATATTTTCCAAATTTCTCTTTTATGGTGTTACGAAGCGGTTAAGCGCTATCGCGATTTCGAGCTTGATTTATGGGTAGCTGAATAGGCCATACGGATGGAGAATTTACAAGCTCAGACTGGTATACATTTTCACCTCATTACGTACAAACAGAGGTACATATTAACCAAAGGAGATGTTTTTGAGGGAGAAAAAAATTCGAAAAATTCGCCGAAACGATCGTGACGATATGAAAGGGCACGATTAACAAGAGTTCACACTTCGCACCCCCTTCCCTTCCTAACGCTATTTTCGCATGATTTACTTTGTATTTAACGAGTAAACGAGCGGGGAAAATTGTATCGGTTGTAAATCGGTATCGCGCCGCATCTGTTTTTCTCATTAATATTAAATGCATCCGCAAATGAACCAGCTATTGTTTTATGCTCTTAAATACTACACCCAATTGTATATTTATTCATAAGACTTGGTGCGAAAAACGTGCTTCCTAAAAAAAATTACTATGTACTTAACACCGTCTGTTTAACGTTTCTTTCTTCGTTTTTTTTTGTTTTTGTTTCATTTTGTTTGTTTTTTTCATCGCGGATAAATTAACATGTTATAACGTCGTACAAAATAACCGAAGCACGATTTGAACGGTTTTATGTTTTACATATTTATTATTATGCGAATTGAACTACCACTTTGCGAGAGCGAAATTTATTATCTATTTTGTCTGCTGATACATTGCCGAGGATGCGCTCGTATTTGGAATTAGCCTTATGTACGATTGCCGAGTATTATTCGTAATAATTCAATCGATTATAAATGTAGATAAAGCAAATAACAACAGTGTCGCGAACGCGTTTTTAATCGTGGTCTATATTTGCGTTTGTGTGCGTGTGCGTCTTGCTGCGTTTTACGCGTTTACACGATCGACGATCGAATTTATTATGAGAAAAATTCGAGAAAATGGGATAATAGGTTTGAATTCGAGAGCTGTCGTGCTTCCTGGTTACTTTTTGTAAGGGAGACGAGGAGGGAGGTATTAGAAAAAGCTGATTTCCGCTAGTGTATTTATGCATTAAAGCAAAATAACTTTTTCGAATTTCTTTTTTTCTTTAATTTTTGGAATTCTTAGATATCGTAGGTATTTTGTAGATTATTCGCGTATTGATGGTAAATTTTCGTGATTATTAAGAATTTTACGACTTCCTGCAATTTTTATTAATTTTATGGCTTTTATGGGCCATTTTTAAGCTCTTCGCGGTGTTTAGCTTCCGGCTATTTATCGCTAGGTTGATGGTTCTTTTTCGCTGGAATACGTTGTTTCTAAAATATTCGCGTATATGGCAATTAAGACGCGAGTATGTTTAATTTTTTAAATCGTTTCGCAAAATGGTCGACGATGTTGTCAGCTCGATTAGCGATAACGGTAAAAAAAAAAGCAACTTGAAATGGTGATTAAAAGCGGTACAGAAATAATCTGGAATGAAAGACTCGATTTTCCGGATACCTTCGAATAAAGAAATATAAATGATAATATGAAAAAATTAAGATGACAAAATCGAGTAAAAACACTCGCTATATGAAATACGACGTAACTAGAAAGGTCGTAGCGTAAAAAGTGATAAAATAAATATATCAAAAATAAGACACGCGAATGGTTCAACTCGTCCGAATGAGACTGGTGCAAGACGAAAGGAGGATGCGGAGCATGTGCGGTGGCGAAGAAAAATGAATGAACATTTTTCAAATTAAATCGTCGTCTAATCCGCTTATCTATGCAAATCGCGACATCAAAATATCACCGAGTGGATTTAACGCGACCGACTACAGAGTTGGGATTTCATTGAAACTGCGATGGAAGTTTAAGAAGAATCCTATTTCAAGATGAATTTTTCATATTTTTTTTCGATTAATACGATTTTCTACGAGAAGAAACAGCGAAGAAAACAATCATAAAGTAAGAAGAAGAAAAAAAACGCGTATTAATCACGGGCTATAATACGTTTAAAGAAATCAGAAAAGATTTACTATTGGAGGATCTCGCAGCGTGAGAATAGTTTCCATTAAGTTTTACGAGCCGGTATTTTTCGTTCATTGAATACGAATGCGTTTTGCACACGTATACGACTCCGAGAGAGAGAGAGAAAAAAAGATACGAAGATGTGTCGCAGGTGTCTCGATGCGGTACCCCGTACATCGGCCGATAGAAACTGGTAAGCGACAAGGCGAAGAAACGCGATAGACTGGAGGTCGCGTAATGTGATCGCGACGCGATCGTCGCGATTCGACGTTTATACGCTTAAATTGACAATTAATATAATTGTCAAATGGTTTCGGTTTATTTGCCGATATGTATGCGTGTAGCTAAACGGAAGAAAGGTACTCGGCGGAGATGTTTAAATTAAGACTTTTCAAATGACCGGTCACCGGTAATACCGGTTCGGTAAGCTAAGGAGATGGCCTCCTGGTAAAGTGTTAGGCTTTTCTGTGTCAATTTTATTCCGACTAGGCTTATTTGTCATTTGGGCTGAAATTCTCGCAGGTACCTTCGCGTCTCCGCCGCGCGTCGTACTCGTAATCGCCTCCTTCGATATTCCCAGTACTATTTATACGAGATGACGGAACGATTCGCAGCATCTTCGTGCTTCCTCGATATCGCCGTACAATGCAACGAGGCGCTTGAATTTACGAGGTCGCGGTCGTCGAACATCGCCTGCAGAAGCTATCCGAGTCGAGCCGGTAAAAAACGCGACGACTGAAATTAAACGAGGAACATGGTTAAGCCGGATGACTCGTTAAGTGAATGGAAATACGCGAGTTTTACTCGACCCATTCGGCGATTCGTGCATAGAGTTAATTTTTGGTCGACGAATAATAAACGATTTTTTTCGAATCGTTTCGGTCGCATTCCGTAATCGGAATGCCGAGGTGGGTTGCTTCGTGTGGGATTTTCCGTTTATCCGAAGATTTCATTTTTCAATCGAGATATTCTGTAAGCGCGAGATGAGCAAGATGCTTTATGACGAGCTTTTAATCATATCGAATTATGGAAATTTTGGACTATGTACGAGATGCATCGTAGGTGGTGCCGATGGCAGAGGTTACTCGACGTGCTGATGATTTTTGCGATGGAACGTGGAGATTGATTCGTGTGCGCAAGAGAATTTTCGAACGCATCGAAATATGGAAACGGAGAGAAGGTGAGGAAGTGGAGTCTAGCTCCTTTGGTTTTTCATCACC
Source organism: Maconellicoccus hirsutus (assembly GCA_003261595.1). Taxonomy (NCBI): domain Eukaryota; kingdom Metazoa; phylum Arthropoda; class Insecta; order Hemiptera; family Pseudococcidae; genus Maconellicoccus; species Maconellicoccus hirsutus. Next base: position 64,694 of record QBDW01000074.1, on the reverse strand, counting down.
CGGAAAGGATCGCGATGTTTCCTTTTTCTTCGGTGATTTCGATTCGACAGACATACGTACTTGCGCAGCTAATCTTGCAGATGGCTCATCCGACGTGTATGCTTTTTTCACGAGGTCAAACGAAGATTTATTCGTATTAAAAATGATATTTCAAGCACGTCGGTGCATTACATCGGCCATTTAATACAGTGAAAAGTTGAAAACGACCAAAGCGAATAATTCTTATTTCTTGGAAGCAGCTTGGTCGCTGCCGAACATACCTAACAAATAACATTTTGAAAAGCATATACGCGCAGACAAATGTTGTAAAAGTCATTACACGAATGGTAGACAAGCGAGCTGGGGAACGAACGAATGAGCCAGCCAGCCAGCCAGAAAAAAAAAAACACATAATTCGTCTCACGACAAACACTGTACGTACGTAGTATTTTACCAATATGGACATCCACGGAAGTGCAATCAGTTAAACGGTGAATGGTGTTTTTTTCTTTTTCGCAACAATGTACCGTCTAATTTGAATTTCTCATTTATACGTACGCGTATTGCGAGGTGTCATCTATGAGGGAGGTAAAGAAGCGACGAAGCCATTGAAAATGGTATATCCATCTGTTGGCGGCACACGGACTCGGTGTCGGTGCGATATTTACGTTGTGTTATAGCAAGCTGTTATTAATAATCTGTATACAGATGTTAAAACGATAACGACGAAGAGGAAACGAAGACAGAAGAGTAGCGAGAGCGAGACATCGGAAGAAAAAAAAAACTACATAAATAAATGGAAAACCGTAGCGAGTTGTCGGACAGAGTAAAGGTCCGAGGACGGTACGCGTATTGCGTGTAGTTTATGTAAAACGACGTGTACCGTGTAACTATCGCAGCGGGCAGAAAACAAATTAGGTTAATACAATCAATCATTGCACAAGACGACGATTCGTATCGATCGTGTTTATCTAAATGCCTCGTAGTATTCGCCAGTGCCACCAACGTGCGTGTAATACGCGATATTAACTTCACCCCCGGCTTCTCCGCACCCCGCTAGCCATCTTGTCACTAATCAGATCCCGTCAAAAAGTCATTTTAATCTGGGCTTAGCCTGGGTGCGTGCGGTACCATCGATATTCGAGGTTATAGGTGAAAAATTGATGGAAATTGTAATCCGCGTGAGTAAGCGGAGACACCGAGAGTCGTGATACGTGGAGATTTGACATACGAGCTCACAGCTGTGTGGAGTCATGTGTCAAATATGTTACGAAATACTTAATTTTTAAATTACACTGTTGCGTAATGATTGCTTCTAAGGTGTTGAGATTAGCAGGAAGGACTCATGGAAGTGTGGAATTCTTTCATACCAACCGCAGAAATGGTAACTCTAAAGCTCGGTTCGAGGTTTATAAGAATTCTTAGTCCAAAGTGAGAAAAACGTTCGGAAGCTACTCGATCAATATCATATCTTAACATTAATGAAATGCCTAATTTGAGCACATTTCTAGGTGAAATTTCTTAGAGGCTGGAGGATGCTATTAGAAATTAAAATTATGATGTGTTACATTTTAAAAGAAAATACAGTATTTTGGAAAATGTACTCGTAAATTAATTTATCGATTGACACAAAAAATTTTTTTGCTTTCGAGATTGATAACGTATCTGAAGTGCCATAAAATATAAAAAATGGGTAATTACAGGAAATTTACAGATAATTTTCTGGTAATTACAGGTAACATGTTGGTAATTACTGGTAATTACAAGTAATTACAGGTAATGGTAACTATAAGTAATTACGAGTAATGGTAATTACCAGTGATTTACACGCAGTTATTGGTAATTTACCAATAAATACAGGTAATCACAGGTAATTTACAGATAAATACGGGAAAATACAGCAAAGTACAGGTAATTTGCTACAATAGATATCGTGAGTGATGTGGTGGTTTTTTCAAGATTTTCAAATGGACCAATGGAGATTTTTTCTATTTTCTTCCCGGTAACACTGCAACTCGTGCAGTCGGTGCTACTGAAAGGTCTTTTGAGATTACGATGATTTTGAACGCTTGCTGGTAATATGTTTGAAGCACGAATTAACCTTGATCGATTTAAATGAAATTTAAAGAAACAACACTTTGAAATGTTGGATAACCGTGTAAAAGGGTTTTAAAGGTCGTAGATGAAGGGAACATGTCGAAAATTGGCATGTGTTTTTCAACACCCGAGCGCTACGGTATTCGTACCGCGGGTCGTCCGTGGTAGCTAATACGCGTCGCGCTCTTCCTGCTCCTCGAACTTTATCTCACTCGAGACGCTTGTAAATTGACCGATTTGGCCCAAAATTTTAGGGAATGGTTTTTTTCGTAGAAGGTAACTGTTTAAGAAGGTGACACTTGAAAATTCGATTATGTGTAGGAATGTAATTTTTTTTTGTGTGTAATTTCACAAAATGCCCCAAGTCACCTTCAACCTGAAAATGTAGAACGAACCTTTGACGCTTTTAGTCCTTTTCCCTGAATTTTCGCATCTGATTCTGACTTCTTTACGTTTAACGTATTCAAAATTTTTGATTTCGTGGCTTGTTGTTTTCCTTAATACTACGTATAAGATGGTACAAGTCGATAGCCTATAGGTGTGATCGTTGTACAAATGTACATGCTTGGGACATACCAGGAAAGGCAAGCGTGAAGCGGCTTGGCGCGGCAATCGCGGACTCGAGGTGTTAAAGGTCGCGAATAAATGCCGCGTTTGTCGGATGTGGCGACGAATATATGTCCTCAACGTATATGCGCCGAATAAGGCGAACCATTCGTTATGTACGTTTGTCACACGCCCACGTGGGCGCACTTCTCTCGTAGCTCGGTAAAAAATAATCAGGTTAGCCATAGGCGGAAAATGAGCACATAGAGATTTTCTCAGGGGTACTCGGACAGGTACACCACACACGGCCGCCCGATACGAAACACGCCACACAATATCGACGTCGAAAAGAAAGAAGAAGAAAAAAACGCGATACAAGGGACATGCGATATAAATTGAAACTGGTTGTGAAAATAATAATAAAGCGGGGAAAAAATGGTATTATATTGTAAAGCAAAGCGAACGTCGCCGGTGCTGTGTGACGAGAAAGAGATAGAGAATTTCATCCAGTTTTCTGTGTATTTTATTTCGTCCTGTGGGTATATTAAGACGGGGGGCTCGATCGTGTGATTCGTTTTTATATACTTAGTCTCGGCGCGTTACTGGCAACTTTCAAAATCGTGACCCGATTGAAACGTGTCCTTACCCTGAAGTCAGCATACGTCACGGAATTGAAACTAACGCTGCGCCGGTATGAAGTTGTTATCTTTTTTTTTTCTTCGCCGTTTTGCCTTTTTCTCTTCGTCGTGTTTTGGTGTACACGTTTCACACTGCGTATGTCTCTGTCTGCGTTGCAAATGGTCTGAGCTGTACGCGATGGTGTGGTACGCTCCTCGGTGTGTAATATTTTAAATTACGAGCAAGCATAATCGTTGACTTTTGCCCCCCCATTTAATAATAAGCTATTATTTGCGCGAGATGTGAGAGAAACGGACATCACGATCGTTACAATAGTAGCCCGTTCGTATGTATGTGTTGTGTAATCGAGCGTGTGTGCGTTCGTGTGCATAGATGCGATATTTTTCGATATTTTTGCCAAGACGTGTATGTATGTACGTCTACGTACTGCGTAGATCGTAGATGTACACACCACACAGACACACTCCGAATCCCCTAAACCAAGTTTACTATCTAAATAGTATACGTTTTTCTATGGATCTGTTTTATGATTATGGACACGAGAGTTGGTAAAGAAATAATCATACTTCGTGAGAGAAGTATATCTAAGGAACATTTTTCATTCCGTGTCTGCGTCTCTAAAATGTGGTCCTAAAACCAAGGGATCGCTAAAAGGTGGGAAAGGTGTTACGAAATTCGAAGCGACGAATTTTCCTTTTTCTTTGTACAGCATTAGGTAGTCAACGAACGACGGGCAGATAATGATAAGTGGGGCCAGGGGGGAGGGGATCGATTGTGAGAAAAATTCTTCGCTAAGCGTTGGCGCGTACTCGCATGTAGACGTGTTAAATAGCAGGTTGTTGCTAGTAGCTGATTTATGGGCTCGTTTATGACGCGTTAAATTAAATCGTCACCGTGGTGAACGCGATTATGATCGTTACGCGTATTACTTTTTAAATAAAACGTGCGTTGCGCATGCATAGTGGATGGCTTTTAATCCATTCATAATAGGCCTCGTTTACCATTGGCTTTCTCCTCCCTTTTTTTCCTACCACAGAGACGGCCGATCGCGTGAGATTGTTATTGGCGCAAGCGTGATTTATTTGTGAAGGACTTTATGGAAGGAAAAGCAAGCTTGGTACGGATTGGTGACCAGGTTTGCTAGGATTGATGTGATCGTTGGTTCTTGTAATTGGTTCAGATTTGTTAGGGATAGTGCGAAGGGTGGAATTTTGAAGAATCGAAGGAAAAATTATCGAATTAGCATCGAGACATGGTCACTTTTTCTCCTTATAGTGATGATTTGAAAATGAACGTAGTAAGAACGCTAGAGAGGCGAGGGGGTTGCTCTAGGAATTGAACTTCAGTTCAATATAAATTATAATACCTGAAGGGTGTTCATAAGAGCTCATTGATTGGTTGGCTGATTGATGGAATTTGACTAATTTCCAGCTTTGAGAAAGGGAGCTTCTGCTTAAAATGTGGAGAAAATTCGATCGGATGAGGTAAATTTCATTTAATACCGTAGTACGCCCCATTCGTAATTACGAACCGCTTGTTTTATACGATTCTTATGCAAAACGCGTAAAAAATGATTTCCACATCCTCGGCAAGATCACCTTTGAGGTCGGCAGGGCTCATTTCGATGCTTGGATTTAGTCCAATTGTACTTCGAACTGAAGAGTTGATCGTTATCCTTTGAATAAGAGAAAAAATCCATCTTTTAGACGCACGTTCGTTCGCCAAGAATTTGGAATTGGTCGACTCACCTACTCCGCAAGATCTCCGGTGCGCGATAAGTTACGTATTTCCGGTCGAATCGGCCATTTTGAATAGTAAATTAAAGCGCATCGTACATACGTACACACAGGCAGACGTAATTGCGTTGCTCATTTTCCACGTACGTAGTTTCCACACTGGACGATGATTAATTTAAAACGCGTTACATTTTCAACCCTTCGAAAGTGGCGGAAAAATGTTCAGCTGTCGGTTTCGTGTCTCGTCCAATGACGACACCTGGCTACCAAGTGTAGTAGCCCGCCTACGATCCAGCCTTTTCTTCGGATCGCGATGAAGTCATCTTTGGCGTGTAAAAAGACATAAAAGACGGCGGACGTTTGAATGCATAACAAGAACATAATACCGGAGATGATTTCCAAAGCTGCGATGAGTTTATCGATCGTTTAATAAAGCGTTTTTTTGTTGTACGCGCTTTTCGGGTGTACTGGCTGCCTGGCTGGTATCATTATCGAAGGTAAAGGCGGCCGCCGCGGTCATTAGAACACAATTACGCGGATATTTACGAATCATCGTCGCATCATCGACGTTTCCTCGCGTCTAATTACAACAATTGTGTAGGTGCATGTCGGAAACAAGATGAAACGTCATTTTATGGTCTTTCATTATCGCACGAGACTATAATTTTTATACGTTCGGAAATCTCGTACGTCCCTCGCGATCGTCCGCAGTGAGAAAAAAATTGAGCGGAAAATTTACCTATTGTCGGAGGAGTTGAAGAGCGGTGCTCGAATCGTGTGTGGTATGGAAAATTGTATAATATCGTCTTAATGACGAGCGCTGCAGCGGTAACTACAGCGGCGGCACGTAAACAGGGTAGAAGATGATAAACGGAATCGATATACGCGTACACGGTCAATATACGTAGTACTTTGTTATGCGAATAAGACGCTGCTGCTGGCGCGTGCACCTCGAATGAACGCTTTAACTGCTTTACGGCAGTTAGCGAGGATAACGAATCGCTTATTAAAGCGCGATATCTGGTTACGAAAATGGACCATGGAGCTGCGAATAAAGCCACCAACGAGGGAATAGCTTCGGCGATGGCGTAAAGTACGGTGACTTTTACGGTGCGAGTGAGACGGCGACAGAAAGGTGCGACTCGGACGCTTCGAGATTGAATTTCGTCAACGAGCTCGCAGCGATTCGAGTTTAAATATCGAATGATCGATGATTAATGGTTGTTTTGTTCGATGGTATTAGTCTATAACGAGATTACAGCTGCGATTCGGACACGTTAAACGGATCGAGACGACAATCGCGTAGTAATTATCGGTTTCGTACGCGGAACCAGATGAAGTCGGACTGAGCATATGGTCCGCGACGTGAACCGTTCACGATTTTACTCGTACCTGAAAAAATTTCACTGACGGATGCGGCCGCATTTTACGTCGCGTCGCCGCTGCGAAGCGATCTCAAAGCAAACGCTGGATTGGCGTGCTTGTGAAAAAGAAGCGAAGATTCCGAGAGGTGAATAGTGATTGGTTAATGTTAGGTAATTAAACGATGACTGGACGGTGACCCCCGACGGTGGTAATCATGGTTTCCATTTTGACTGCAACGTTATTTTAAACGTACACGAAAACGTGGAAATACAAATGGATCGAGTACGTGGTACTATTTCGAGACGAGATTCCGCCTGTGTTTTGTTCGAACGATGTAGCAGCGTTAGTCGAAATATTTGTATTTGTTACAAAATAATAACCGCGATAAAATCTTTCACGCCGGTGCCTTCGCGTATCGAACGTGGCGTTTGTTTAAATAATTTATCGATGTTGAAGGTGATGGATCGAAGGAGTCAGGCTCGCCGGTAATACGTATTCTTGTTTTGTACGTTTCGGATCTTAGGCTCCTCTATTCCTGCATCGTCGAACGGCAGATTCCGATGGATCGTCGGAGAACAATACCTAAAAGATTTATGATGCGGAGAGGACAGGGCATCAGAGGTGTTGATGCCTCGAAAATGACGGAAAAAATCCGCATAATCGGAAAGATTATTTCGGAAGGATTGGATATTGGAAAAATCCATGCGAAAAACTCCATACTATGAAACTTCGTATTATAAAAATTCCAGTGATTCGGGGTTCAAACGAGTCTTTGCGGTAGTCAGCTGATCACGTCGCACGTTTGGTTATCACATATCTGAAGCGTCGTGTTTTCGAGAAATTTCATTTTACGTGTTATTAGCCGAAGTCTATTCTGCGAGATTTAGTTGGAGGGGGAGATTTTTTGAAGATGTGATTGGGAAATTATGTCGGAAAAACTTTGCTGTTTGTCGTACGGTTTATCTCGAAGTAAGTATTTCAAGGCTTGTAGACCTTAAAAATGAGAATCCTCGATGTTTCTTTGAAGAAGAAAAAAAAATGCCAAATATTGTCTCATCGAAGAAGAGTGGACGGAAAGCTTACTTTATTGTTTCGCGTTCGGTTCCGTTGTGGTATGCACGATTTGGGATAACTTCCTCGCACAGATTTGAAGCTGGATTTCACGCGGATGCTGTTCAACCTCGTCACACAATTTCCTATTCGATGTGAAAGCTTTCGCGCACGTCTTGGCAAAAATTTTAACCAAAAAAAAAGTAAGAAAGAACGCTCACGATCGTCCGCATAAGCATGCGGCGGTTTCGGCGCATCGATGTCGTACGTCCGCGTCACGTGCCAACTTTCCATCTTGTCTGTTCACGTTTCGGTGTACTTAGGTCGAGCAAAAAGGCAGAAAATTTCGTTCCAAAATCGGTCGGGTAATTTTAGAATTTCGTGAAATGTCGTATTCGTGTGACACGACACGACACGACGCGATACGAGACGTGTACGATTGCCGTGAGTCAATTGATATCGTGTACATGGTCGGACGATCCGAATGCGTTCAATTAATGACCCAATGTACATAGGTTCGCGTTCGCTTTACCATGTATATAGTTACATGCGCAGCGCTTGAAAAGCTGAGTCGTATCGCTGATAAGATAGACATCGCGCTTTTACCTTAATTAAGACCTCGTCTCGATAGATTTACTTATCTGGAGTGCTGTTACGTTTGTATAATACGCAGAGAAACTGATGAATGAGATCGGGATGCTGTGCGTTCGTATATGTAGATACGAGCTACTACCATATTCTTCAACCTACTATACGTTTACGTATACACATACGTATCAGCCATGTTATTCTTATCGTTCTATCTAATTGTATCTTTTTTGTTCTCCTTGTTTATCCGCTTGTTTATTCCTTTGCGCTGACGTGTATAGTGTATACGTAGGCAATACGAAGCAGAAAATCAGCTTTTTCTAAATGTCGTAACGGCGATCATCTTATGCCCGTTCGGTGGTACGATAACACACATACGAAGCCGCACCGTCTATGTAAACCGCGTGTACCAAGGCTTCGAGCCGCAACCGTATCCGCGGCCGCTTCGCGAATTAACATTTTAATTGAAATAATCGTCGTCGCCGATATTTACGAGGTACGCGAGTACGCGCCGTTACGCGTCGTGTAAAGGAGAATCCCACGGCTCGGCGCGTCATTGACGTAAGAATAAGGTGTTGAAATTGGAAGTGGTTCGCGATACGGTCTTATCGTCGTATTCGCGATCACTAACTCGATCGGAATGCTTTCGACTTGATAGACGAGAAGTATACGGTACGCATACACGTATCCAAGCCAGCGGTAATTTTTCATCGCCTTATTGTTGCGAATATACCACAAGAGAAACACTGAAACAGAGAGAACTTCTTGAAAATCTAGCAAACGACGCAGTACCGCGCCGAAAGTATTTCGCTAATTGCTAAAACCCTTTGCCAACAAATATGCCGAGTATTTGGACGAAAATGTCGCGTCCGAGGACGCGGCATATGTCACGGCTGCTCGTTAGCGTGCTACCTTTCGAATGTATTCGATCGAAAATTTTTGTTCAACGAGTAACAAATCGAGACCTACGAACTGGTTCGTGTTTCGTCGTTACATTTTTTTTTCACGTACACTTCGGATTTGTTTTGGGAGATGAGAAAAAGGGTATCTCGATAAATCAGATCCGCCGATAAGATTCGACGAGTGGTGATATATAACGATTATTTTACCATAGAAGGTGACTTTTTTCGAGTGCGTGGATACTCTACTCGTACTAAGCGGTTAAAATATTCGGTATTAATATCGAAGGGAAAACATCGTTAACGGCGTGACAACTAAAGAAGGTGTATTTATACGTTTACGCCGGGTTTTCTCACTGATTTCTCAGACCGCACAGTCCGAATCGTCTAGGAATTTTTTTCTCGAAATTACTCGATATATGTATGTACCTCTAGGAAGCGCATACACGTGATTCTGGATTCCGATTAATATTACGAAATCGACGCGCGATGTGAAATGCGGGCAGCGGTATCGTTACCAGCTGCGGTTAAAAAACCCAAAAAAAACTGGCACGAGAGGCGCCTAAAATCAATAAAAATTAACAGATAATTTTATACGCCAGCTGCCGAGTATTTTGTGATGGTTGAAAGACGCGTGTGTGCTGCTCCATTAGACTTATGGATGCGTATGGTAGATTCGTGGAGTTTATGTCGTCTAACGAGATGCAGTATTACTTGACGAAATGGCGAGATTTATATTTGAATAGTTTCGATGCGGAGTCTGTGGAGATTATTGACATGAAAGAGACTCGTGCCATAGAGGAAGACATCTCAAAATTATTGGAAATCTCAAAGTACATAAATGTTGTTATATCATTTCCTCCTCCTCCCCTCTTCTTTTTCTTCTCCTTCTTCTTCCACCAAACCACAAGGAACGTAAATTAGTGTAAGAAGAGGAGGGGAAGGAGACGCTGATGAACATGAATGTTGATGGTGAAAAATCCAAAATTAAAATGCAAAATTATCAAAAAATTAAGAAACGGAAAAATTGAGAAAAATTTTTAAATAACGGAATTAACTCGTGTAAAATAATTCTTTGCGATTTTGAGAACACTTCTTTTTGAAGAATTGGACATTTTGGCATGTTATCGAAGAAAGGTTTATCGTATTGACTAATGGATTAACTTTTCTTCTTAATAAAAGGACAATTTGAAGATGGCGCAAGGTCAAGACTCCGGCGAAATATCCACCAATGAAATCCGTTTCCGGTTCTAGTCCAATAGAATTACGCGTTCTTTCCAAACGTGACAATTTTCGTCTGAGATGCAACTTACGCGAGTCCAACGCGATGGAAAAAAAAAATCGCCAGAAGGCGTATCCGGACAGCTGGCTAATCTCGACCTGAGGCAAAGTGGCGTTTAATCGCGGTCAGTAGCATCATGGGAAAATCGATTCGCATTTGGCGATCAACTTTCTTCGATTGTGCGTACATCGAAAACGTACAACGTATTCGAATTAAATTCCCGATACTTAAAAAGTATGGTGAAGCGTTGCCCGAGTCGCGAGTACTATTTTTAACGAGTTTGCGCGCGTGAGAGCGCCGAATAAATCCGCCAAGCGGGAACGCAGAAGAAGAAAAATCAACTTCGTCGATATAAACATTATAGAAGTATATTGGGCCCGGGGAGGGATATTGAATCGGGCGAGATGAAGATAGAACAATGAACATAAATACACAATTCTCGGTACGTGGTACGTGTATACATATACACATATGCAAACATATACACACTTTAACGATATGTACGTATTTGTGTGGATTCGAAACATAGAACGGAGAAGCAACCGAGCTACAGACAAATTTAAAAATGGCGGAAATCAATTTAATTAGTTTACGAACAGTAATAAGCAGTTTGAGTTCAAGAGTTACATAAATAAAATACTTTCTTTATGAGTAGATTGAGTTGGAACAGGTTCTTCGGTATACGCGAGTATTTAGAAGGAAAAAAAAAGGAAAAAAAATCGACCACCCGACGATGCATCATAAACTGTGTATGCGCGAGTTTCACAATCAAAATACATCACCGAGATACCGCCGAGAAAAACTACCGTAATTAAAATATAATTTAATTACCATTCAAATAGATGGTACTTTTTTCCATCCTGTATAAACGAGCGACAATGAAAGACGATTTTCGGTATAAATACGTATTACGTACGTAGTGTTGTACGTATTTAAAATAGGAGCAAAGTCATCGAAGCGTCAATCGAACGAGATACCTTATGAGAATCTTCCAACGCGTCGCTCTTATCAGTTGTCCATCTTTTAAGTCAGGTGAATCGATCTGTCGGAACGCCATACCGTCCATACCCGCCCTTCTTTTATGAAATCTAATTAAATAAATATAAAAAGAACCCTCGACACGTTGGAATGCAGGGAATCGCTTTTTGGTAAGGTACTCGGACATGGTTAACAATTGGGATTTTGATTTTTATAATTAAAAAAACTCGCCCACCTTTAACCGGTTGCCTACAATGCTGCGGGGTTGTTAAGGTGAGAAGACGAGATTCGCGATGTAATCGCGGTTTGATGACCGTGTTTAGGAATCACTGACGAGATCGCTTTTTCAAAGATGGTTTAATTAATACGCGATACTATCATTTTTTTTCTCTTTACTATCGTTGTTTTACCACGGACTTCACGATATCACGAACAAGATAAAATATTCCAGCCTGCCGCTTTCTTGATATATATTTCGAAATTGAATAACGTCCGTTTGATATTGATTTGATTTACAGACGGTTTTTAAATTGGGTTCCACGGGAGGTTATCCCCTTTCACCGTGCTGCGCCTGCTACCGAAGTGCCACACTATGCAACGAAAAATTACATAGTACGTCGCAATTATAATCGTTAAAAACACGAAGAAAGAAAAAGAAAAAAAGCTCGAACGTAACGTATACCTATTACCTATGTACGAGTATATATTCGTCGACGATAAATTAAATGGCCGGTTTTCTTTAACAATTTCTCGAACACAGAATTTGGCAACGTGCACATCGCAGATGGGTTTACTGTGTACGTTTGTACGTATACGTACATCGTATTCGCCAAAGTGTAGAGGAAGAGGAGTTGTTAACGAAACATTGGAAGCGAGATGGTAAAAGAAGAAGAAGAGTAAAAAACTCAGACTGGTCGCGCGGTAAAAAAAAAGAAGGAATTCGTTAATTTACGAGCGGAGTAATTCGATTTGAAATGTATCCGGAGAAACGTTCTTCTCCTATATTTCGAACCCAATTAAGAAATAGTGTGCGTTCCACGATCGCCGATTATACCCTGCCGTCGCGCTGCCGCTGCTGCGGTAGGTGTCCAAGCTGAGACACGATAATAGTCCCTACCTATCCGGTACACGTCTACCTTTTTTTTTCCCTTACTTTGGAAAAAAAAAACAGAATTCGTCGAGAATCGTCTGCACGTCGAATGCGAACACGGTGAAAAGCCGACGACGAATTTATTATAAATTAAAAAACCCTCTGCGCGTTTACTCACCGTCCAGCTGAATTTGAAACGAATCACTAATTTGCCGTTCGCTCGGTCCGGATCGGCTAATGTGAAGGAGTTGGCTCCTAACACGGGACTAGAAGTGTTACCGTACGAACACGAGACGGACGTCGCTGACATGTTGTTTTGGTACTCTTTCAAACAGACTTTGAAAAATGTCCGGCAAGGGGTGCTACAAGCCGTCGAGTCTTCCTTATCAGTGGAACCGGCGCTGCCTAGACGCGAAACACGGAGCCGAGGAGAGCCTCCGCAGCATTCGCCTCCTGTTACTTCGCCGCGCAGGTTTTCTATTTCCAAAATCTGCAGCTCAAATGTGCCCGAACATCTGCCTCCCTGTAAAGTGAAAAAGATCATTAGTACGGGTAAGTTCGAAGGGGTCCTTTGGAGAGTGATTTTTTCACTGAGGTGAGCAGCGCTATAGAGACGAAGGAGTTGTACCTGTGGACAATAGGGTGGAAGAGTCCAAAGGTGAGGTAATGGTCATCGAGAGTCAATTGGAACCTGATCTGGAGAAATTGTTAATTTGAATTTTAGTATGTAGTTGCCTCTCTCGCCCTTCATGAGAACAGTTATGCCACCCGTTCCCCAATTCGGTGAATAAGTATGCTCCAAAAGTAATTAAAACTAACGATTGAAAAATTTGGAAAAAAATCATTTCGAGTAAACGTTGAATTATTTATTTTTTTCAAGTTTTACACTCTTCTACTAATATCCGATGAAAATTTCCATAAATTTTCGATGGATTTACTTGGCCGCACGGTAAGACATTTACATAAGCGAGCGCGCCAAAATTATTTTATTGGCTAATAGGGGGTTTTTGGAACGCGTAGAATTCAAATCTGATGTCAATTTTGAGCTAGATCATTGAAGAATTGGTTTCAAAAAAAAAAAATTCATCATTTTTGATGATATTGGGCTTTTTTGTGAAAACAAAAATCAATTTTTCTCAAAAAATAGCGTTTTATAGCAAAATGTACCATCACAGCAGTGAACTACGTACATACTTTTGAGTAATTTATTGCGGTGGAGTTTTTCTGGAATTTTTTAGACTTTTTGAGATAGGAAATTTTTGAAAAAGTAAAATCGTAGCACTGACTTTGAACGCGATTTTCTTATAATTGCTTTCATATAAACTTCAAATCAACTAGATATAGGCTATCTCGTGAAAGAGCGTTAAAAATACTGCAAAACACTATACTTGGCAATCAAATTTGATAAATACGTTTTTTTAAAACAATAAATTGCGTAATGTGTAATTGTGTATCGCGCTGCTGAACTACCACGATTTTGCAAATTTACATATGTCAGTTAAAGTCGACTTTAACGTATGAAAGCAGGTAGTGTTGATAATGGCTAAAAAAAAATATACATTAACTAGCTAAAGTCGACTTCAACTGATCATATTCAGTTAAAGTAGATTATCTATTGAGAGTTCGATGAAAGAAGTGCATAAATGGTATAGAACGGCCTATTTCAGTTGAAGTCGACTTTAACTGAAAATCTACATTAGCGGTCCGGTAACACATACACATAATCGTTCTTTTTGTAGCAACTGTGGGGGAGGGAGGAGGGGAGGGATGATGCCACATGCGAAATCAGTTGGTTTGAACCTTCTTCAACAAAACTACATAAGTTTCGGCTTCATTCGAGATAATCGATTTTTCGACTTTTGACGCGCCGGATCAGGTAAATGTCCCACGGCGCGCTGTGGTACTTGCAACTACGCTACGTGCGAAACCCTTCCACCGACGTTTCGTCGCCACGCTACTATTACGCGGGATACTCCTCCCTTTCGCGCGTACGTTTCTCAGCTCGGCTAATCTGGTCGCGAACACGTACGGCGACGCGGCGGCGGCGTTACAGCGAGATTAATTAACGCGTCCAATGGCTAAAGCGTGTACTGGTTTTACCACGAATCCGAATTACATTCTACCAATGAGAAGGCGCGGTTACACGAAGGTGCGTCGGCTCCGCCACTACGGTTCGTCGCTTGATGCTTATTAAGCTTTCCCCTCAGTGATCCTTGACGCTGCTTATGTCTTTGCAACGTGTGCGTATGTGTTTCTCTCTCTGTTGCACGTATCGACAATGCTCGATCTAGTTAGCACGCTATTTCTGCCTTAAGAAGACGCGAAACTGACTTAAATCCTCTACGCGATGGTCGTCTTATTAAGATAAATCGTTCACGATTTTACCTTTATGTACGACTAAAGCGCATTTTATTGCGCTGTTAAGAGAAATTTTTCAAATAAGGCAATTTTTTACAAAGTTACAGGTTTCGTAATCGAATACTGATTTACGTAGTCAAACGTGCGCGTGCTTTATTAAAACATCGGTGTACGTACTCGTATGTAGATGTACGAGTACCTTTGATTCGAGACGCGTTTTCCTTCCCACTTGTCGTTTAGGTTTTCTCGTACGCGCAGGTACCTACTAATAATATTGAAATTGGAAGAAAAAAAAGATAGAAGGCGAACTCGAAAGGACGACGGTATTGGCGAGATATCGAGTAGAGCGTCGCGACAGCGGCGACGCCACGCCACGCAACGTTGACGTACGGAAAATGGACGCCGCGGGCGCTTTGTGCGAGCCAATAACGAGGACTAATTGTTCTTACACGATTTCTTTTAGCGTTGAATTTTTCCGCCTCTCACAGATTCGCCGCCAGATACCCTCGACGTGGCTTACATAAGCGGCCTGGGAATGAGCTGCGGCCTGCGGGCCCGACGAAGGCGACGCTGCGCGCCAAGATGCGACGACGCGGATACATATGCAGATATTCGAACCATAATGCATTCCAGCCTTTTAGTTGTCAATCACGCGGTTGACACGATTTTTAGCCGCTTTACGCGTTCTATGTCAATTTGTATGTATATCGTTGATAAGCGTGCACCGGCTTGGCCACAAAATGATAAACAGTTTGTGAAAGGGAAACAGATTAAAAGACGCCGCATCGCGGTCGCATTTATTAGACGGTTTTTTTTTCTTCTTCTTTTGCTCGTTCTCGGTGCGTTTTTCTTTTTCTTCTTGTATTTCGTATAGTTTGTACGTATTTATCCTTCGCTGATAAGGTGCCTTCGTTTACATAGACGGTAAATACGAGTAATATGGTCGGAGACGCTGCCAGGCTCGCCTCGCTACCTTTACCTCTACCTACTTTTACCTTTTGGCTTCGTAACGAACCAACCAACGCCGCGGATATATACAATATGTATATCGTTATGGTTGGTACTTGGTACTTCTTGGATTCTCGATGGCGAAATACGCTAACCGAGTAACATCGATCGTAATCTACGTACATGTCAGTTTTGTCGCGTAAAATGCTAAATCAATAACTTCCGCGAAGCGTATTTGTTACTACCGCTAATACGCACTGCGGGCTAACGTCGCGTCGCGTCCTTTACCAACTATCAACCTCTGGCTATTGCATCGAGCTGCGCGTACATATTTTAAATTTCAATTTACTGCGTAAGCGGTAGCGATACGACGCGACGGCCTTTATATGTATTTCCGAGATACTTGAAATGATATATCGTAGGAAGTCACGTTGTAAGCTGTACCAAGCGAAGGGGATGAAATTTCACAGATTGATATGTAGATAGTTGTCTTTTCGTGGAACGGATCTTCGACGAGATCGATTCACCGACATTAGCCTTGATTGCTTTGGTAAACGTGCACCTATGAACCTTTGTATAAATTCACGCATTTCCGTAATTCATCGGTTGGAGTAGCTAAACACGCGATTCACAGAATTGAAATTTTTGTATGACGCTTTTTTTGTTTTCTCCGCGAAAACCTTCTCTGTGAGTTTTTTTGCTAAAAATTTTTCGATATCTTTTCTGATATGGTATGACGTAAAATCTTCATTCGTACTGTAGGTACCCAAAGTGTTGAATGAATTGAATCGATTCGCGCCCGTTGATTGACGCCGAGTCGCACGGGCGCTAGCGGCGTAGTCTCGTCGTTACGTGCACGTCGGTTTGCCAATTCATCGTGATGTTTTTTTGAAAAAACAAAGTTTCGGGTCGATCCTGCCGTATTCAAAGTTACCTAACGTTTCCGTTGCGAAAATCTATATATATTTATATAATGACAACCGTTTTCTTTGTGACCTCATCACGCCAGAACGAGCGAACCGAATTTCGTCAAATTTTCAACATAGTAAATTACCGGTATTTATCGTAAATACGAAAAATTAATGGTAAGTTACCGAAAAACCGCAAATTTATGGTAAATCATCATTTATTACCAACTGTGAATCAACAGTAAATTACCGTAAGTTGGTGGTAAAATACACGAAATGACGGTAAATTACTGCAAATTATGGTTAAATCATCGTAAATTACCGGTGAATTACATAAATAATTAAATTACTGGTAAATTACCATAAATTTCCGGTAAAACGTCATAAACTGCCGGTAAATTACCAGTAAATTACCGTAAATACCGCGAATTTACGGTAATTATTGCAACTTATCGAGATTGTATCATAAGGGCGAGGTTTTTGTAACATTAATTACGATTCGGAGTTATTATGAATAGAAAAAAAGGAGTGTGCGGTAGCGAGCATTGCGAAGCAATGTGAGGGGGGGGGGTTGGGTAGCGAAGCTAGTGAATTTATAAAAAAAATTCAACGACAACGGTTTCAGGCGAGGATTCAGACTCGAATTTTGGGAAAGCAAATAAAATTCCGGAGGGTACCTAAGTAGTATGTAGTTTATTTCAGTTTATTTGAAAAAACAATTCGTTATAGTGTTCCCTTTTAAGGTGGGAAAAAGGGCGATGCGCTTCTGAATGATTTCTGTATTGCTGCTCGACTTCTAGTCATTGCACGTATTAACGAAACAATTATCAAAACACGTTGTTCGAAAAGGTACACTGATGTGAGAACGGTAATCAGCGCTGATACTGCGTGAAAATCGTTGTAAATACGTCGTGAAAAATTCGATTAAAAGAAATGTTTTTTCGTTCCTTCGCCAACACCCAAACACCTCCAGAACGTTTTAATTTCTGGAAAAAATGTTGAAATAGTTCTCGATGACACGGTTGAAACGCTCATATGCAGAAGAGTCTACCAGTCTACGTACCACCTACCGATTAACTTATGGTGAAGAAATTTTCAAGCTCTCATGACGTGTATTATAAGAACAGCGGTACAATGCAGCGTTGAAATTTTAATTAGGAAAAAATTTGTACAAGTGTCAATTCCGGGCACGGAATAGCGTTGTCAAAACGAGCATTCAAAAGGAATACGTACGAACTAGCTCGTATTTTTTCGACGAATTACATCAAAATATTGTAACAGGTTTCGTGATCATCGAAGCATTGTGAGTTGGCCAAAAAGATGAAAAAAGAAAAAAAAAAGGAGCAACATGATTTATGCGGCCGAAATTTACATATTTCAAGCGCTTAGCGAGCGCGGTTAAAATAAATAAAGATTTTTACACGCATGCAATTAAGCAAAGTAACAACTTTCATGAAACAATAAATCCTACGCTAACGTTAACCGGCGTTAGCGAAAATCTACCGAGTCATTGTATCGACGAGAGAGTAGGTTCAATCAACCTCTAAATTCGGCGGTTACGCGGTCGCGACGACGGCGACGTTGATATCACGAAATTTAATTATTTGAACGAGGG
The DNA here is from genome assembly GCA_003261595.1 of Maconellicoccus hirsutus. Lineage (NCBI taxonomy): Eukaryota > Metazoa > Arthropoda > Insecta > Hemiptera > Pseudococcidae > Maconellicoccus > Maconellicoccus hirsutus. The sequence continues at coordinate 46,616 of QBDW01000074.1, read as the reverse complement.
AATGAGCGAATGAGGGAAAATACGAGGACCTTAAAATGTATAGGCCTGAGCGAAGAAAAAAAGTATACTGGAGGGCGAACCTCGTATACACATATTGTATGTCTTTTGCCTTGATAAATGCCGAGGAAATAATAAATTAAGCGAAATAGATGATATGATATCACGACACGCATTCGAGACTCGAAACCGACGTGAATTCGAATTAGACGGCTATTGCTGGCTGGTTATGCGACTATGGTACAGGGTCTTGGTAGTTGGTCTTACGCTTAAATACATTTATACTGACCAGTTCACCTGTGTAGTGTGTACCAATGCAATGCACATATGCGATGACTCGTATCTCGCGGTTCTCACACAATATCCGTCGTTTAAGGTACGTAGTACGTACCTTGGAAACAGACCAGATCTCGCAGAAGAAGAGAAACAAAACTAATCGGAGCACTTACGAATCAAGTAATTTGGTTTCTTTCGCCATAATATTCGTCGTACGTAGTCAGTTACGTACATACACGTACCTTTACGTATGTGGCTTCTAACTCCATCTCCTCTTTCTCCTTCTCGTGAAGACAAAAAAAAAATGATTTCGTCAACATCGAAGACCAAATACGTTATTTCCTTTTACGTAGACTTGGTAAAACGCCATTTGAAAAATTACGATTTGATAAAATCTCGCCAAATTGAAGCACACGTACGAGTTTGCATATAAAAATTCATCCAAAGTACGCTCCATTATGTTGCATTGTTAACAACGTCGTCCTCGTCGCAGAATACCGGAGTAGAATTTAGATCATCGCTCGACTCTGGTTTACGTTGCTGCGGTATACGCCAGCGGAAAGGAAACGCATATGGAGCAGGGGCGCTGCGACGCAGATGCGAAAAGTCGACTAGCTTGATAAGGCCTCCTCGATGAAATACGACCGCGAAATGCGATATTTGTCAAATACACGGACCAACAATACGAACAGGAATGTTGATTTTGGCAATTTTATACATGTATTAGATGCGATTAAATAAACGGGCAATTTAGGTTCTTACAATTCGCCCCGAGTTTCTAGACGTTTTGTTGACTTTCTAGGCGACTCGTATACGACATCATTAGCGGCGTTTCCTTCTGCGAATACGTTGTTTTATTTGCTCGTTTAAATAGATCGCGTAAGACGACGCGAAGCCAATTACCGTGTTCGGGTGGTTTTTCTTTTTTGGAATTTTGCCGCAAGTCGAGATTATCTGGAGTTATTTGTACGTGAACTATGGCTTCTTTTAGCCTCTTTTCCTAATGTCAAAAGGACCGCTTTGAGTCCAGATCATTTGAAAACTTGAAAAAAAATACCGCTTTGATTTTCAAGCTGAGATTTTGGTCATAGGAGTATCTCGTCGGTATTGGTACATTATCCGTTGTTCTATTGTCATCGAAATTCTTTCCTCCTTTGCAGGGATTGGGCCCAGAACGGTTTTTTGTTTGGCGCTCTTTTCGGGTTTCAGGGCTTGGTTTTGAGCTGGGTTCAACCCCTGCTCCTTCGACCTTTTAGCTCCTCGAAGTCAAAACGAAGAGAATTTTAGATATGGAAAAAACAATACGCCGAATACTTTAAAATCGCGAATTACGTAAACGACGCAAACTCATACCGCCCTCCGCCGACACATCAATTTGCCATCTATCACGTGCCGCGAAACTCACCTGCTTCAACACCTTCAACACGCGCAAGATGGAAAAACCTTGAAAAGCGAAACGACGATTTAAAATTTTTTTCGGCTCTCGAGTAAACCAATACGTAAGCGTCGGGAAGACGAAAAGAGGAGTGGGAGGAAAAAGATAATGAAACAATTTTATTGCCGTTTGGCGGAATGCGCCGCGCCGCGGGTTTACAAGAGGAGGAAAAAAAAAGCCAACCGAGTAACCACCACCGCGCGCAATAGGGAAGATGACGCAGGCGGGAGGAAAAAATAGTAATTAAAGCGAAAACAGGTTGCTGGTTCGTTATCGGTTTGAAAAAATATAACGAGCTGCGAGTTAGACAGAGAAAAGGCAAAAAGAAAAAGGAATATTAGTCGCGACTTATTACTATATAGGAAGCGTTGGCGGCGGCGGCGGCGGCGGCAGCGGCCGGGCGCGGCATCGGGACGAGAAAATAAGCAGCTGTATACGCGCAGGAATAATCACTCTAGTCTTTGAAAATCGTTTTAATTACCGAGCAACGGTTTTTCAAACAGCGCGATATTCAGGTATATAGCGAGATCGAGTCTCTTGCTCGCTATGCCATTATAGGTGAAGTTTGAAAAAAAAAAGGCGTGATGGCATGCTGCAATGTTTGGTTGTTATCGTAACCGTGAGATTGGTTTTTTTTTCTGCACTACGTCTCTCCCTGTGATAATTTGCATCCTGAAGCCCTCCGTCGACCGGACGATATCCTTCGCGTCCATGTTCGCGTATCGTGTTCGGCGACCGTGTACACCTAGAAACTCGTATATTGGACGTGTCGCCAATACCAACACCCCGCCTCGTCCTGACAGGTTGATTCGGAAATTGACTATTCCAGTAATTAGGAATTCGAGTTCGGCGATGTGACTTCGCCAAGTCTAAGTGATTCATTGCGTGTAAGTTTAATTACATCGGCGACGCGACGATAGACGATGCCAAGTAGCTCATTAAAACCTTAGATAGGGTTTTTAGTGTTGGTATTTGACGCGGATACGTGTACGGCTACGCAGCACGAGAGACGATCGAAGGGAGGCGACTAAGCGTTACCTCGAGGTATTGGTCAGAACACCTGACGAAGAAGATTTCAATATGGAGTACGGTCGAACGAAAGCGCCCTTAATTATATTATGATGAACGTCGAGTATCGTTTAACCCATAGCTGCGAGGGTGTTTTTTCGAACGCCAACAATATTCGGTAGCCGAGATTATTTTCACGGCTCGCGCAACGCCACCGCCGCCGGAACCGGTTCGTTTTCAAAACGACGCGCGTCGATGTTGTAATTTGATTTTATTCCAGTATCGTCGAGCGATTCCACGAATTTGTACGCGATTTCGTATTCGCGCCGCCGTTACTATCGATAGTAATTAAAAATACCTTTGTAAGGATAACCGGTTACCTTTTCGTATAGTTTCGGGCGATTTCGTCAAAAAACTGTCAAATCGACGAATTGATTACAACGTTCGAGAATATAATACGAAGAAATGAGCATTGATTTTTAGAAAATGGGGGGGAGGGGGCTGCAGACGATATACGATCCTTTTTTTCTCGGTATCCCTCGTAATGTACTCGGTATCTACGTTGGAATTCTCTTTTGCTTTTTCCCCTTATCAATCTTATTAGATTAATAAAACAAATGAAATTACCAAAGAACGAAGTAATCAACCGGTCGGAGTTTTTGGTAAATCGACGTTTAAAATATTCCGGTTTTTAATTCGGCGACCGAAGACGCGAAGGGAAGGTATGTTTATTGGTTGAGATTCGTTATTGGGAAGAGAACGATCGATCTAAAAAGGTTGACATTCGAATGGTCATAAACGATTGGTAACGCATGTAGATGTACGTCTACGTATATAAACCTTCGATAAAAATTTTTAAATCGTATAAAACGTCGAGGTCACATTACACAGGACCTCCTTTTTGGAATTCTCGACGAATCTGGGAAAATTGATGGAAATCTAAGCGCTAGTTTTTCGTAATATTTACATCTCAAGAGCGGGGCGCTAATTAGGCGATAAATAACGACTCGTGTGAATGAATTAGCACCTGATTTGTGCGCGGCGGCGACGGCGGCGGCGGCGCCTCGAGGCGCTTGTCATTAGCATGAAGATGAATATGTCAGTTGTGTGTACTGTGTACGAACTAACGGATACATAAACGAAATGACTTAGGAAGTGTGGAACTGATCCAGATTCGATATGCTTCCTGTGAACGTATTTATGATGTAATAGAAACGCCATTAGATGTCGTAGAAGTGTTTACATTGAAGCGTATTTTATGAGACTCTGCTTTTTTTTTTTTTTTACAGCTTAGCGTTCGCGTTCGATTTTTTTTCGTCTGTGTTTACGACTGTCGGTAATTATTCTAGTTTATGCGATGCCTACATATCGATCTGCTTTATGTTGATTACTCTTCCGTCGTGTGTGCTTAGTCGCATGTTTCGACGTTTTGCTGGAGTCTAAAAGCGGAGGCGTTTTGTAGCGAGAAAGTTGTCGGAATGTGGGAAATTAAGATAGCGAAATGATCCGCGTCGGAGTACATCAATGGTATTTACGGGTTTTCAATATAAATGACGTTGATAAATTCCAGAAAACGGAGTTGTGAGAGGGAGAAAGCAAGTTGTTGATAAATTTAAACGAACAAAATCTAAAAATAAATTTCTAAATTGATTGAAAAAAACCTGATAACGGTTCTACTTTGGAAAATCAAGTGAAAAAGATGCAAAATCAGGTCTATCAGTCTATTTGTAGAATTTCTAGCAAATCTCTGTAGCTCTCTATTGAGAGAACCTCGCGAAGGAGCTGACTATTATTTGTCTAAATGTTGCACTTTTTAGTTGGAAATCGCTAAAAACCAAAATTTCAGTTATTCGTAATTAATTTTTTTTTTCAATTTTGATGAATGCTAAAAAGTGGATACCGTGTAATCTAAATTTATTTTTTTTTTAACCTTTCGGAACCCTAAAGTGAAATTTCGATTTTCTCCAGTATTAAGGCACTCCCTTAAAAACCCCAAGTATGCTTTCAGACAGTTGAAACTGAAGTTTTGCCTATTTTGAGGAGTTGAACAAAATAATCCAATGCTCCAATAATTTTAGGCAGCCATTTTGCATTTGTACGAGAGACGAAGGAAAATTTAGAGGCCATTTTTAGCCTTTCATTCTTCTACTTGCTCCTTCTACAGGGTGTTGCTCAAAGTTAAAATCGAAATAAAATTTCGGAAAAAATACTGGCAATGCGTCGAGCTAACATTCGCATTTTTTTTTTGTTGCAAAAATCACTAAATGTGATGCTACTTACAAGTATGAAATACTCGTAGTTTCACGGTTATTCGTATATTCAGAGGAGTTGAAACTTACAATTAGTTCTTTTGAATGATGTGAAATAATTTCTGAAAAGATTATTCGGTATTTGTCCATGTTAATTTTGTCGTTTGATACGTTATCAATTCTGAAAACTTGTATTTTTTTATCTCAGTTTATATCGGCATTTGCTGTTGCTTGGTCAAGCACAAGAAACCTTCTCCAAATGTGTAAAAGATTTCTTAGAAAGCGTTTACGTAGTAATTCGATTCTTTCGTAATAAATTCGTATCGTTCGAGTGATGAAATTAAATTAAAAAATTACTTATAACAACGTCTAAAAACGATGGGAGCCGATGTTTTTTAATTTTTATAAACACGTTAAAAACGCAGGAGTAATTTTCGTTTATAAATAAAGATTAAGCGCCGCGTATAACGTAGAAGTGGCGAAAATATAAGGTGAAAAAAAAAACGCATCAAAAAAACGTAGAAAAATTACGTGAGGCCTTACTTTGATAAGAAAGGCGTACGAGCGCGTATAAAAGCGCGGATATTAAAATAAAAATAATGATATAGCGCGTATAAAAAAACGTTTACGTTAAGTATATATTAAAAAAATAAAATAAAACAGGTTGCTGCTGGTTAAGGTTAAATTTCCGTGCTAAACGATTGTTATAACCTAAAATATAATAAATAGACCGCTCAGCCGTATAATGGCCGCGCAGACGCGTCTAAATGGTTTTGAAAAAAAAAACAACCGAGAAGATTCTCGAGCTACCTTATAGACTTTATAATTCGTTTATGTTTTTAAATTAGGTACCGTTTTGTTAGGATTTTTGAAAAACTAGCAAACGAATAGATCGGATGTAGGCTGAATAAATGCGAGAAAATTCGACCCTCGATGAAATTTCACCGGAAATAGCCACACTGTCGGTGTAACAAATGCATCGAAACGACTATCTACCTTATACCTTTCGAGTGTCCGAATTGTAGCAAACAGGCCACACGAAGATCGGTATAATCGCGTGTTACACATACGATTCGACCGATAAGAAGATTAATTAATTCTAATTTCATTGTTTCGAGTTACGAAATTTCCACGAATATTAAACTTTTGACATGTAGCTGACAGCGAGCCGCTAGAGTTCAAAATACTCGAGATAAAAGTTTTGTTTGTTTTTCGATTTTACGTAGCGTATTATTTCATTTCCCTCTTGTTTCATTTTTATTCATCAGGTGGTGTGGTCAGGTTGGCGGCGCGGTGGCGCGGTAGGGCTGATGCGGCGACATCACACGAATTTATCGGATTTACTGGAATTGATAAGGAGGTTATCGCCGATAACCGGATGAAATTCGTATACGGGTTATTTTTAAATATCTCCTCATTGTGTAATTGGTCGATTTGTGACCCAAGCGCCGGCCACTTGGATAACCTCGCCATACAAAGAATGCATTTATACGAAATTTTAATGCGTCTTTTTTGTTTCAACGATAAGGTAATTTTTAAGATGGGGCCCGTCAGAGGGAGGAGATTTTCCGAAGGTAGGGCCTGAAACCACGTAAATTCAATGGAATCGTTTTCTCGTTCTCTTTCATTTTTAAACATTTTTCAAAATGCTAATAGTAGGCTAATATTTTCAAAAAATTGATAGAATATTTTGAGAAAAGTCCACCGTGAGTTCAACCCTGTTCGACGAATGGAAGCTGGAAAAAAATCAGGAAAATTATCGCATCCGAGGCATATCCACTGATCCATCAAATCTGCTTTAAACATTTTCAACCCTCAAGTTGATTGAATACTTCGAGGGAAGAATTTTCTGGAAATCATCCACGAGGAACATACTGTAGCCTATGTCTGTCCCGTTTTAATTGTAATTTCTTGAGAAAACAATCATACCCTTAAATTGAGAAAAATATACCGTATATATGTATAGTTGAATTATGTAATGAATAAGGCTATTTTTATGTGATAAAAATCGGGTTTTATGCGCATAAAATAAGTCAATAGGAGTTTAAAATATGTATGTCAAAAATATGCTTAATAAGACCATGGACATTTGGGTATTATGTAAAATGCAGGATTTTTAAAGGAGAATTAAAAAATGACAAACTTGCAAACGTAACTGTATTTTTATTTAATAAAAAGGGGGGAAAATCATAAAACGTTGCCATCTAGCAAAATTTTTTTCTAAATTACATTTTTTCCCGTGACAAATGCATTTTTAATTTTTATCGACAAAAAAATGGTTTTTCAATTTTTTTTTCATTGCAAAAAAATTTTGAAGGATTTTGCAAAAATATGTCAATTTATGCATTTGGGATAAAATATGTAAAAATATGCTTAAACATATAGGACTCATTTTACTCGGAATTTTATGATTCGCAAAGATATTATTGATACGCCTAAAAAAAATCCCAGGAAAAAAATATGTAAATACATAAAATCTCAATTCATTTCCACGTCCCTTGTTTGCTCATTAAGGTTTCAAACCTTTAAACATAGCTTACTTACTTTTTAATGAGTAAATGAACCCACCTCCACCTCCTGAATCCTCAAATATGCAATTTATTAATCGAAGCGAACATTTTTTTGACTCAATGGATAAACGTGGATTTTTTTTATTTTTTCAGAATTACTCGATTTTTTTTTTATTTTAAAATTCAGCGTACAGATTTTTATTGATGAGGAAAATTTTGTGAGTCTTTTTTGTTAGGGTTCTTTTTGGCTTCATTTAAAAAAAAAGTTGTCCACGTACTAATTAGAGGCAAATGAACGATATTATCAAATTTTATTATTTTTTATGACCTTTTCTTTTGATTGCGGAATACATGAAGTGATTCATTAATTATTAATTTATTCATTTATTCGTATATTTAATATTAACACAAGTAGAATGAACGGATAAACAAATTAGTTGATTAGCACTCGTGAATATTTATAAATTCTTTTTAATATCTATTTTTGTTATTTTGCATATTGATCAAGTTTTCGACGTAATCGTAATTCTTCCGTTTATTACGGTGAATTATTCGTTATATTGTTTTTAAAAGTTGGAAAAACCAAGAAAACACAGAAATTTGAATAAAGATGGTTTAAAAAGCATTTCCCAGCTCGCTCCTTTTTTAAAGCGTTCGCGTAATTATGAGAATTCAACTTAATCGCATACCATCGTTCAAGTCTTCGTTTAAAGGCGTAAAATAGTGGAAAAAGTTCGCCCCATTGCGACAATATCCGAGCGTGAACTAGTCTGATTTGCGTGTTGTTCAGTGGTAAAAGGAAAATATAAACGTAACGGTAATATACGTTAGAAATTCAAGAAAGATGAAAAAAAAAAAGGAGGCGGAGTACATTAAACGTCGATTGTTCGTTTCTCAATTTAATTAAACTTTGCGGTCATCGAGGTTGGTTGAAAAAAAAAACTTAATTAAGTCCGAGATAATATAAACAAGTACGAAGAACGAGAATAAATATAGAGAAAAAGGTTGATTAAAAGGCGTATTGGTTGGCGTGAGAATATCGATAAAAAGAATACGGATATATTATACGTTATTTGGATTAATTTTGTGGTAATTTGATGGATAGCGAGGGATGCGGGGTATTGTTTGGATGGAGTTAAACGGCGAATAAAATTACGAGTATTATCGAGCGAGCGTATGTGATTGAAAATGTGTTTTTTACGGTTCCTTAAACAGTATGCGAACAAGATGTAATATGATGAGGAATTAATCACGATATTTGTATTCATGCGAGATAGGCGATGCTCCGATGCGGAGGTACGACCACGATCGATATAATTTCGCCGCATACCTTTTTTTTTTTACCGGCGAATTTATAATGCGATTTCCGTTGCGAGTAAAATTCCTGCGTCGCGATGTCGTCGAGATTTATGAAATTTTTCTACTCACCGGTATGGATTGAAGTAATCCGATAATGAATGCGAAACAGATTAAAAAGTTGGAGAGCAGAATGGAGTAACACCTCATACTGGCGGGCTGCTGGTAAACGGCGAAATATTTAACCGGGCTTGTCCATATTTTTATCGGAGTTTTTCAAATCGATATTATTTTCTTCTCGAACACACAAATCTCACTGACGCAATTTTTCCGCGGTGAAAAAATTTTCTACGAAAATTTAAAAAAAAAATGCGTTGAACGAAACCGAACGAAAAAAATGGAAAAAAATTAAATAGTAAATTCGCGAATCAAATCACCATTTATACGCGACATATTCGCGAAAAATGAAAACGAAAAAAAACAAAATATTAAAAAAAATTAGATAAAAAACGCACGCGCAATGCAACACAGATAACAAAACGCCAAAAAAAACCAACTGCTTAAAGCTGACTGCGATTAGGCGTGATCGTGGCTGCGCAAGGCATCGCCGTCGGCTCATTTCTCCGGTTACCGCTCTTCCTTTCGGCTGTGCCAAGGTAGCGCATGCGCTTCGTATCGTTTCCAGATACTGTGCCCTTATGGCTCGAAGCCTCGAAGAGATGTGCCTGTGTACCTGTGCGCCGTCCGCCGTGTACCGTGTGCGGTTAAACGGCGCGAATTAATCGAACCGAATAATAGTTATTTTGAGGGCGAAAATATTCAAGTAGCTGGTGTCATTAGGTGTATCGTCGCTGCAGGATGTTTAACAAACGATTATTTAAATAGCTTAAGCGGAGGGCTGCGTAAATGCTTCGGGCTGCGAGCATACTACACGATGTCTTCATTTCATCGGAAGCTCTTGTCGGACGAGGGTTCTTCATCGAGGAATACCATCGTTTTGGGGAAGTTTCGAAAAATTCAAGAGCATTTAGCACTTTTTCGCGGCAAATGATCGAAAATCTGTTGAATCGGATGACTTGTCTATCGTAGGATTTATCGATTTGAATAATAACGTTATTCGATTCGATGTCATTGAAATTACCTGATTTTAAGCAACGTGAAAAATTTACTCCTAATTTTTCAATTTTTTAAAGCACGAATATCGTTACAGAAAAAATCTTCATCATCCCTTCCCCCTTGGAAAAATCTTAGCGCTGGCACTCCGAGCCAACGAGAAGTACATATCAATTCGCGATTATTCGCATTTCAAAAAAATGTCACTTTTGGCGGACGGAAAAGTCAACGACAATATTTTATCCGAAAAACAGCATCTTAAATTAAAACATGTAAATTTCTTCGTCATGGAATATGACAGATGAGGTGTTGGGTTGAGGTGCAGGGAAGGATAACGTGCGAAAAGAGACGCAACGTACTCGTAATACGAGTTTGACATATCATTAATGTCACTTGGCGGTGTAAAAATGATTAAAATTCAATTACGAGATGTGCCGTCTGACTACGGAAGGGTTAATTTTAGGAATAAAGATACCGCTGGTTCGGTGGTTGGATGGTGTTGCTAGTAGCGAGTACGATAGCACACGATGGTGATTGGTGATACCGAGACCGACGAGTTATTAAATTTGGTTGCCTAAAAGTAAAAGAATGGAACGCGGGCTGTTGGAGGGAAATAGACGCATTGCGAGTAAGACAGAAACGATTAAAATGAGAGAGGACGAGGCGTGCGGCTACTGCTAGGTTACAAAGTGGAAATATTTTTTTACGATATAATAGGGTCGTAATTCAAATTCGGCCGAATAAGAAGAAAAAATTCGAATACGATTACGAATGTTTCGTTTACGTGACCCATTGTCTGGTTATTGGACACGGTTTTTCCAAACGTGTAGCGCGTACTGTCCACATCATTGTAGGCTACAAGTAGCTTTGTGTGTTTCGAAAAGAGACCAAAACATTACTTTTTTTTTTCTTCTACGGTGTCTTTTTCTAATTTTTTTTTCTTTCTAATATCATCTATCTTTTATATTTTGTAAGAGAAGCAAATTAAACCTGCGCGTACGATTGTACTGTAAATGAAATATAAAAATCTTACACGAATCACGCTTTGATGAGTCGACGAAGACGATGTGCGCGACGGTGGACATAGTACATAGTTACGTAGACGTACTACGTACACCATACCTATGCACGTCTGCGGCAAGTACACGTATACATTTATCTCTCTCTGTGGCTTTTTACTTTGGTAAATCGTATTACAGATTAATTAACGTGATGTTTCTGTACGTCGACGACTCGTCGAGCGTTTGTTACACCATAGTCTGCTTTTCCATTCGATAAGTTCTTTAATCCGAAGAACCACGGAGAATGTCAGCGGTCAGCGTCGCGAAGTGTGTCCATTGCCCGGACTCGCGCGTTTGCCGCCCGCACTTCTAATGGCCATTTAGCTCCGTTATGAGCGGACTTTGGTACAAGAACGTATCGTGTTTCTAACGCGCTTCCGATGACTCTTCGCATAAGTTTCGATAACGGTGACGAGATTTTTCCCAAATAAATAATAACGCTGGTTGGTGACGAAAATTCGGCCATAAGTTGGCTGGGCACGATGCAATTATTTCTTTATCCGTTTAATTTACACCTTAATTGGTACGGACGAGAGTACACAGAGTAGTTACTTTTATCGTATGTGGATTTTTATAGGTTTCCACAACGTGCGACTAGTTTGTAATACTCGAAAATTTGCAGTATTTTCGAATTTTATAGCCGCCATTGGCACGTTTCCTCGTGTACTTTCGCGTCGCGTTTTTTTTCCTTCTTCTTTCGAATTAATTAGTCGAATTTAAAAACATGCCAACTGCAGTGCTGATTGACGCGCGAGTAAACATGCAACGACTATTCCATTTCCAATGGTGTATTTACTCGTATTATAGGCGATTATACTCTCGGAGCTCATTACGGTCTACTATGTCGTCGTGGCCTTTTCTATATGGAAACGCACTAACCAGTTTCACCTAGAGATGTTTACGAGTATATCGGATGTATACGCGAATTAAAATTATTCCGCGTCACCGTGTGGCCTTTTTTTTTCCTCCGCCAAGAATCTCGTTACGAGTATTACGTTTGATGTGGACGTCGACGTTTCGATAGTTGGGCGATTGGAGGAAATTTCGAGGTTGTAAAATAACACATCCGAGGTGTGAAATGTACATTGTACACGTGCGTATGTGTTTACTAGATTTCCAGGCGTTATGTAAGGAGTATAGACGATTTAGTTGTGTTTATTAGGAAGTGGTTAATGGTACCAACAATGAAGTATTGATTTCGTGTAAATGTACCGCGCCATCGTCGGCGTGATCTACACGTCATTGCATTTTATCGCCTTCGATCGTGTACGTTTTCCGTTTTCTGTACGATGAAGTAAGTCCGTGTGATTTTTACGCTCGCGTGGAAGTCGTAAAACAGGGTTATTTCGATTTTGAAATTGTTCGAAAAATCTAGATGGTGAAATTTTGCTCGATATTGGTCTCTCGATTTGTGTAAACGCTTTAGAAATCGTGTTCGGAAATTGTTTTTTGAGAAATTCGACGAGAATTTCAAATTATTGTTCGATGGCACGTGTCGTCCGCCTTCGATGATGTATTATAAAATTACGAAAAAAAATTGAGATAATTTGAGCTTCTACAGAAGTAGTTCGTGATCATTTTGAATTTATATTCTAAACCACGCGGTAGTTTTCCTATTCTGGTAACTTTATAATTTACATCGGGAAAAAAAAGTCGCATAAGCGCGTAACACTTCCCATGGAGACGGTAACATATCGCGAACGGTGTTGTCTAATGCTTGTGGAATTTTCACAGTCTTGTTAAGGTTGTCTTAATCCGCCTACACTAGTAGGCTCGGTACAGTCATTGTACGTCATAGAATAATAGATTAATGGCACCTAAATCGATAAGATATTCGCGTTGTCGGGTTCTTATTTTTCTTAACACGTCGAAACTCTACTGGTTTGGTATTTTCAAAACACCGCGTCCACGCTCAATTGACGAATTACTCTTTGGTAAAACTTTTTAATAGTTAGGCGGCTTCTTCGAACACGAACAATACACATTGTTGGCGTGATTTAGTAGAACCAACTAATGATCTTCATGTAAGTCTAATTATTCTTATATTAGAAAAAAAAAGCTAAAAGAGAAGAACAGACGAAATACAGGTACCTTAACCACTAGTTATCGAACGCGGTTTAAATTGTATTTTTATTATAGTCGTCGCCTCCCTGCCTCTCGCCATCGCCGTCGCGTCCGTGTGGCATGGCACAAGTATCAAAAGAAGCACATCGGCTGACGATATGAAAAAAAGAAAAATTCACGGTGACTTTACGTCTATATTAGGGCTAGTTGGTCACCAATTAAGAATCGTTTACTAGGTCCGAAGCAACTCGCAGCCGCGTAAAGGCTGTAACGTTCCACCTTGGGCATTATTTTGTCAAGTTTCAAAACTACCGTCTACCAACTTGTCGAGGTAAAATCGTCGAATCACCGACAATAATGAATTATGGGGCACGGGCATCGAGACCCTAAAACTGTTGAAACCTAAGAAAAATTCATAAAAAGTAATGCTACTGTTATGTACATTCTTTATCTTTTGTGATTTTTGCCAACACACAATAAGTTTTTTTTCTCATCAAGAATGGCAAAAAAAATAAAATAAAAAGGTACCAGGATTAATGTTTGTTTTGATTGGCTTTTGAAATATACGTTGACCTCGTGGAAAAATATGGTGAAAAAATAAATAAAAACAACTCTTATAGTTAAAATGTCGATTTCGTGGTATAAAAATAATTAACGCGCAACGCCGCGATCATAACAGTCTGGGAATTGTAAAGAAGCCTGAGGTCGAACCAAGGCAAACCAGCTTCCGGCTGCATTTAAGGGCTGCCGTGGGCAACATGCATGGCTACCTGCGATTCACCCCTTCGCTATGTTAAGGTTCGTTGCTTCTCTATGTTGCCTAGTGCCTGCCTACAGTGCCTACCTCTTCACAATATCTTTCCAATCAATCTTTTTCTTTTTAAACCTTATTATTATTTGTGATTATTAATAGTTCGTTAGATACGCAGCTCGTAATCGTTTAAACACGCGATCGGTCTTTTTTTCGTAGTGATCCGTGTATTGTGGATTTGACAAAATGAGCTAAAATTGACACGTTTACGCCTAAATTTATTGTCACCCGCTTGAAGATATTTGAAATGAAATATACGAATGAAAAAGTCAATTTATGAGTTGCACATTCGAATGCGAGACAATTTTCTCTGTAAGATTGGGATATTGACCCTGTAACGATGAAAAGGAGCAAAATCCCACAACAGGTGTGGGTTCTCTTGACACGCTATCGCTGTTAAAAGTATCGCTTTGGGCGTTCGAATAATTAATTCGTAGTTGGAAAGTTGGCTGACACGAAAGATCGGTTATTGGCAAATTTACGAAAATAATCTTCAAAGGAGTTTCTCTGCAGGTTTCAATCGTTTTATTTACAAAGCCGAAGAAGCGTAGAAAGCAATCGCAACCTGAATTAAATTTTGGCGAGACAATCAGTATGTTAACCTAGGAAGGATTTCTTAGCCGTGTAGAAAATGGCGAATTGTGTGCGACGCGATTGTATTTCTTTGCACTTTTCCAAAATCGAAAAAATGCTGCGATAAATGTTGGCGCGTTAACTGAAAAGTCGCTAGTATGTACATGTAGTGGGCGATTGGGTGGTAGCGTGGAACTCGCACCATCTTATGAATGTGTAATCTTATGTACTCGTATGTAGTTCAACGACTATTCGATTGACTCGATTTTTTTTTCAAGATGTTTTTCTTCATATTTTTCGCATTGACGCATAATAAAAGAACAAGTTGCAATTCCTCGTATTTTTTCGGCTGATTTCCGACTGTTTTTTGAAGGCTGTAGGCAGATTAGCGTAGGCGATCTGCCTCAGGATCCAGATTTTGATATTTGGAGATTAGGTTGGTACCATCGAGAAACGTTCATGACTAAAATTTCAGCTCTCCCCCCAATCAGCAACTCTCCACTTCAATTTGTTTCCCTTCAAACGTACGTTTTCGACTTTATTCATTTTTTTTAAGTACCTATCTCACCTGACACAATTTTCAAAACTCATTTTTTCGATGTATCTTCGACCCCTAGATGTCATACATTTTTTTCAAAATTTTACCTTCTCTAGATCGTGGTCAAAAATCGCAGAAACCACGCGCGCGCGTTGACTGAAACTTCCCACTATGCGGTAGCGCCTCGTTTACCGTTGCGTGCGGTTTCGCGTTAGGCCTGTAGTAACATGCCTAACGCAGAAACGCGTGTAACTGTAAACGAGACCCCGACATATCAGATTATCAAAAAGTGAACTGCTATAATCGGTGATTTGTTGTTGTTCAAAAAAAAAAAAGAAGCTAGCGATATTATATGATTTCCCTGGCCAAGAAATAATTGTATAATATACACTAGCACCTATCTCCTTGATATCAATGTTCGATACCTTGGCCAAGTATTAAATGTTGATATCAAGTTGAGATAGGAAAAAAATCCCCCTTCGACACCAAAAAAAAAAGAAAAAAATGAATAAAAAATCAAGGTGTCGAAGGGAGATTTTACTGAAAATTATAATTTTTGTAAGAAAATATGGACAAAATATATAAAATTTTTCGGAACTGTTTAAATGAAACATTAAGTAAAAAATGATGTATATTTTCTTAAAAATTAGTAAAATAAACAATTTAAAAATATGGAAATTTTACAATGATGAAAAATGAAGTAAAATTTGAGAAAAACCTGAGTGCGCCAGAACATACATTAGTATACTACTCTTATTCGTTATTCGTTATTCGTCTCATATGATAAATTAATGTTCCCCGTTTAATTTCTATTTTTCAGATAATAAAGATATAACGCTTCCGTAACTGATCGATTTCTTCAGATTCAACGTGCATCGTCGACAGGTATGTAGCCTAACATGTATAATGTACGCAAAGTTTTTATTGCATTCTACATACATGTGCGTAATATAATCAACGGGTACCTTATCTACTCTCAACATTCAACCTTACGTTTAATTCGAATTAGAAAAGGAAAAAAATGCATCTGGCACGATATCCCATCTGAAAATCTGATCGCTATATTGTAACCGTAGGCGTAATTACGAAATAGTAAATACAGTACATCTGCAATACAGGTCAAAAGGTATAGAATAAGATTGTGCACAGTGTATGAGTGTCGAGTATACGTAAAAGGGAGGAATTATTTTAATTCAACGTTAATGAAAGAAATACGCGAATTTTAATTAAAATATTGCACGTTTTTTTTCTTTTTCATATACCTATTTAAAATAATAATAATAATGGAGCAACGTAAAACAGTGTAATAATACGTAACCACGATGATAAAATAGAAAAAAAACATCACGCATTTGAATGGGGCGATTCAGTAAGTCACGTAAATGTTACATCCGTTTGTCATATACGCGAGTCGTATCACACCAGGACGTTTCTCCGTCCAAGCGGTCATCTTGAATGAATCGTGTGGTACGTTTGAAATTTTCACGTATTATGAAACAATCGCCGAGTCTACAAGTGGAGAAATAAAAAGAGACATACTATATGTTGTGCGTCAACTTGGTCATCTTATTACACGGAATTAACGACACATTGTAAACGTCTACGTCGTCGTCAGAGTTGGCTGTTTACAATGTTTTAGACATCGAGCAAAACAAAATTTTGTTTAAAACGGTTTTTGTTGTTTTAAACATGTTTTATTTTCATCGTGTTTTTTACATAAAATTTTGAATATTTTTGGTCCTTACCAATATCTAGGGAATGAGAAAAATTTTTTTTTTAATTTGCACATTTTTCAATTCAACGTTTCATTTTAATTTTTATGATTAAAAAAATGAAATCAAGGACAAGTTTAGTATTACCCGACAAAACAAGGTGTTCAAGTGAGGAGCAGTCGAAAAAAATGATTCAACATATTTGTCAAAATACACGTGGAAATTCACTAATTTAAAACAATGTTCAAAACAAAAAAAAACCTTTTAAACAAAAAAACTGTCTTTTTTTTTCAAAAAAAAAACGTTTTTTGCGTTTTTTGCCAACTCTGATAATCGTCGATAATTATTACGGGGTATTTCGGTTGTTAATTTTTTCGTCGACTTTGTATTTATGGAGACGCGGCGACGGCAGCGGCCGTAGCACGAATATAGACGACGAGCGGCAACGAAAGCCTGAGAAAAAATCGTCTCGGCCTCCTCACCGATCAAATTCTCGGACGGCTATTAATTTTTGTGATTACATTATTAGTAACCGCATTTCGTGACTGGTAAACGAAGTTGGAAGGTAAAAATCACCGCGGACTAGATCAGGCAGAAATTTTAATTTTATTGCTGCTCATAAAGTCTCGATATAAATTAGAAACGAAAGGCACTACTTTATTGGCATCTGTGATTTATTTATCTAGTTTTTTTGCCCCTTCTTTATTTCTATTTTTTTATGTAAGTTTCGTTGCTAAATTCATTTCGCGTACGTCGAAAAATATCCCGAAATAATTCGTACAGTCGACTTGAAACATTAGACTTGATTATAGTGATTCGTTTCGAACCCTGTAATCGATGGTTAATGCTACGACTTTAATTGTTAATCGAACCATACAGGAATTTGTTCCGAAATCGCGAATAGAGTTTAGCAGAAACACCTTCATCTGGATCAGTAGCATAACGTAGAAGCGTTCTATTCATACGTAGGAGGTGTTTGTTAGCTTGATTTATAGAGTTGTAGATACGCGAGCGGCATTGTAATTTCAACAACTTTGATTATTCCGCGAAATTTTCGATATCATTGCCACTGCTGCCCATCCATATATTCTTAATTACGTCAATCGTCATTTTGCTTACCATAATTAGCGAATTGAAACGAAAACAATTAGTTTTCGATAAAGATCACAAAGAATTGAGAAAAATTATGCAAATGGATGAATAAATTTATTGATAATGTTCAAACGATACCACCAAAGTGAACGAGAAACTGGTTATTCGTAATTACACGAAACCGCTTTAAAATGAAAATCCGTCTATAAACCCTTCGATGTTGCAATCTGCAACTACTGTTACAAAAATGCCGGAATATCAACACCAAAGACACACTGTAAGGAATTCCTCGGCAATCATCAAATTACAGAAATCGCTGTAAAATATTAGCGGCGCAGTACTTGCAACGTATCACATCTGGGAGACATTTTAAACTAGTAAAAGTAGACAGCGAAGCAATTTCCTCTTTAAAAGTTCGACGAATAACGAAAAGAGAAAAAACCTACAACTGAATCGAGATATAATTAACGAAGAGAAGTTCATAAAAGAACGGTGAAAAAAATAGGAAGATGAATAGCAGGAATGTTTTCAGTAGTCGGCTTCAAAGCCACTAAGTTCTGTCCAATTAGCGAATATTTTTCAAAGAACGATGTCGTCAGTTTACTCGAGTTACTTTAAAAAATGAAGTTTTGTCCGGAATACGAGATTGTTTTGAAGTAGAATACTTCGTTGAATTAAATGATTCATGTTCTCTATTACTTCATTTAAGGAGCCGTTGGTATCAATTAGGATGGTTCAATTTTCAAGTTTCTTCTAAGTAACTCGAGTTTTGTGAATCGGTGATTACATTACGTGGAAAAAACGAAAAGAAATTTACACTCTTCCAAGCTCATACTGTATTCCATTTATCTAATCGAGCATTTTTATTAATGACGTATTTTTATTTAACCAAAAGAAAAAAGATGGATTATATTCAACAGTATTTGTGTAACTTCACATGAATACTCTATACAAAGATAAAATAAGTAACGCTACTATAATAAGTTTTTACACATCATTTTCATAATCTTTAGGATTTTTTCGGTGACTTAAAGCATTTTCTTTATCCATCCAATCTATCAAGAGATAGTCCGCAATAGCAACTGAAAGCGGTAATTAAAATAAAATTAAAACGAGTCGTCATGCGAAAAAAAGTGAAATAATGAATGATCCCATTGGAATGATTATAATACTCACAAGGAACCCAAAAAGTGGTGAAATTTTTCAAACGTCTGGGGAATACGCTTATTGATTGCTTAACACCAGGCCAGATACCAATTTCAAAGCTGGATAATCTTGAATATACAATATTTCTCAAATAGAAATCACGTCCTTTCACACCGTGTCCCATTTTTCTGCAAACGAACATGAATGATAATAAAATCGATTTTATGAGGATGTGTGCATTAGTGTTTATTACTCCTAGATACCTATCAATGAATAGCAGGGAAGGTAACTAGTACTCGAATTATTTAATAGAATAACCATGGAACGGAAAACTGAAAAATATTAACCCTTATGACCTTAAAATTGAATCTTCGCTAATTTAACAATTGATTCAATTAAAATTAACGCAACGAATAGATCATGTTTTATAGAACTACGCTAACGTATGATTGAATAATGAAATACTTACCAGTTTTGAAGAATTGAACTATTATTAAATTACAAAATGAAATTATTTATCTGAAAAGTAAAATGAAATTTTTATTTTAGATTTTTAGATAATAACTTCATAACAAAAGTTGCAAAGGTATGTGAAAGTTTTCAATTTTTTTGACTAGGCGCATGAAGTTTTTGAAACATAACGAGAATAAACCAATCAGAATCGTGATATCAGTAATCTTGACTTGTATTGGACAAAGTTCTTAGTGACGTAGTACCTAGCTACCTACTACCTACTTTCCTCTCGCTACCCGTACCTACATACATATTTTATTTTTACTATAAAACTGCAATAAATTCCCCAAATTGATTTGAAATTTGCAACAAATCAATACAATTATAGAAACTGGAGCTGGTACGATTTCGTTCTCATTTGGAGAAATTTGGAACTTTTCATTCATTTATGCAATACAATATTAAAATTCCCAGGAAAAATCGCGGTATGAAAAGTAATTTATTTTCAACTTTGGCAGCATTCTCGAAGACGTTTAACAAAATTTAGGAAAAAACGAACCGTCAACACAATTTGCTATTTTCTTATTTCGTTAGTCAATGCCAATAGAAAGAGATTGGTCAATAATCAATATATTTGTTCCGGTTTGGTCTCAACTAAAATTTAAATGACATCTTATGCAATTATATCTTCAGTAGCTCGATCGCAACACTGTAACTCGATAAATATCTCATTTATTTCATCTTTTGGTTCTATTCCTATCGTTTACTACTGAATGAAAAAACAAAATTAACCGCACAAAAATTAAATTATGTTTCCGCATCATTTTTCTACAAGTGCATTCATTTCTTTATTCAGCAGAATTTAGTCTGACAACAAATCATTTTACGCAAAATTCAATTAACCGTTTATTTGAGGGTTGAATCAAATACACGTTAATTATTTTTCAATTGTATTAATGTATGTAGCTGTAAGTAATTATGTAGAAGCAGTTTTCTCATTGGTCAATCCAATAGAATAATTATAGTACTACTTTATTTGTAAATGGCATTTATTACATAGGTCTCGTAAATTATGTTTAGATAGTAACATTATTTTCTCATCGATAAACATTGTGACATGTAGCATTCAAATTTTAAATTTAAAGAATAATCAAAAATCGATTTTTAGAAAAGAATGTAATATGTATTATGACGTCACCCATTTTCGTCGTAGAAAAATCTGTCATCATGGCTCCTTTGGATTACAATGGTTCCATTCCAACTAAATGTTGAAAGTCAACTTTATCATCATATTTTACGTATTTTTTTCTTACAATGAGATTATTTATTTGATTTAATTTCATTTAGAAGCAAATTAATTACAATATTTCACGTTGAGGTGAATAATTGTATAGTTTTTTGAAGACAACTATCTAATTTAAGTTCAAGTGTTGATGAAGCCGAAGTTCATCGCGTTTGTTTTTAGTTCGATTATTTGTGTTATTTTAAACTTGATACGTTGAATATTGTTAGAATTTGGATTAACAAATAATTACTACTCAATTTTGAACAATGAGTAGAGCGCGACGCTCACCGATCGATAGTTATGATCGCATTGGTTCTCGTCCATCTTCTAACAGGTAAGTAAAAAATTAATTCAGATAAGTTTCTTTTTTTCTTTCTTGCTACAGTTCACTTTTATAGAAGTCGTACTAGAAGTAGAACTCCGATACATCACCGTAATATATCTCCGGCGCATAACGGCCAGTTGTATGGGCCTTCTAATACGAACAGGTTAATAAGATTTATTAAAATTACTATAATTTCAAAACAAATCTATCAAATGTTGTATTTCAAGATCAAGAAGTCCTCGTCGTAGAGAGCATAATTCCAATACAGAGTCACATTGCAGACGAAGATCTCGCTCCGATGGAAGAAGGTACTAGTGTGATTTGTTCAAAGTATAGCGAAACTCGCGATGTACTTATCTTACGATATCAGTAGACATGACGGAAATCCTAGAAGCACTAGACCAGAATATGGAGGTCCGCAAGAACCATTAATTTTGGATTCTAATATTCAAATTTCGGTGAATTCTACTCGTAGCACTTCTCCAGTGCGGCAAGCATCGAGTCCAACTCGTATAGTGACCGTTCGTCCTCGAGGTATTATCAACTAAGACAAACAAAGATTAGTTTTCATAAGTAGCTAGTGAATTATGAAGTATTGTAATACACATATAACATTGTATAGACGAAGGAAGATCTCGTCGCTGTGTCTCAAATACCTCAGATCGGCGATTTGACAGAGGTGAGTATTAATAAATTCTACTGCATTGTATAAGGTATATGGAAATATAGTTTCATTTAGAGCGAATGTATAATCCAAGAAGTAGTGGTGAGATAGTGAATGATAATGAACTTTTTTTTTCACCATTAGTAAGTAATTTTTAGATTTTTGATCAACTAAATCTCTGTGTAATGTTTGAGACAAGTTTTTTATTTTTAACGTAATTCGATTCTTATTTGGTTACTGTGAATTATTTTCATTTCTAATGTACTAATTGAATTCCAAGTTTATTGTAAACTTATCGAAGAAATTCCTTTCAAAAAGTTGATCATTAAAAGAAATTAGGCAATTATTGCTATTCCTAATGACAATTCAAGAAGTTGTGAAACCTTCTATAAAGATCGTGAAACGCCAGAAGACGCTCATGCTCGATACTATTAACGTGATTCTCGGTTTGTGAACAGATTTTCCATCATTCCTGTAATAGTATTAAAGTAACGAATTTTTCGTTTCATTCGTATTTGAAACTTTTTCGTTTAACAATACTACGAAATCGTGTTACTATGATAAAGTAAATCATTTTCGTTAACGATAATATTCTCAAATTACTCAGAATTATGAAAAATATCGTAATTTTTTTAAAATTAAAATAACAAGTTGTGAATTAGACAAAAAAACTGTTTTATGATACATTAATCCTTGAATTGTACTGATTTCCTAAACAAACCGAGATTATCACATCATCGTTGTCAAGCGTATAAGTTAATGGAAAAGGAAGCAGCAAGATTGATACGTACGATGCTAACGATTTTCTATCATCATGACAATTGCGAACATTATTTTTCCTTCAATCCTTGGCTAATTCATTATGAATTCTACCAAGTAGATTCAGAGGGGCATTATTATTCAAGAAGAAGAGTATCGTTTCGTTGTAAAAAACGTGATAGGTGATGTAGAAGTTAGTAATGCAAGTATTTTCATTTTTTAATGGATGAATTATAGGAAATCATTGTTTAAATAAGAGAATTAGGTAAACTACCCCTGAATTAATTTCCAAAGCGTAGCTGGTTACTTATGTACTGAGAACTGAATGAACTTCAACGTCTAGCAGTATCATTGAAATATTTATATTTTCAGTAAATGAATTGAAAAAAAAAAACATTTTTCGTCATAGCGAGTTACACATTTTTAAAATGCATTTTATTCGTATGAGTTATTTTCAGCAGTATTCATTTTTTCATAAATCATCAGCGTATATTTTAAAACTCTACGCAATTAAGTATAACGTGAGAATAATATTCACGATATTCAGCAAAACGGAAATATTCTTTTCATGAAAAGTTGGATAATTTTAAAAAATGTTTTATCATTATCTATATCACTGAATGATTTTAACGTAACGATATTCGTATTATTCATTGTACTCAATTTTTCTCAATGAACTGCTAGTACTTATCAGAAAAAATACCACACTACAAAGGAGCAGGTAAACTGGCACAGAATGAGAAGAACGATAACTTCAAGATACGATTATTATACGTTATCAATTACGGACAATTGAAGAAGAACCTATTTTTCGGCGTTACATGAGCGTAATGCCACTTCATTGATGATTTTTCTCCTACCAAAAAGTCGAATTATTGGAACATTCCTCCTTTTTTTCACGATTATCACTTATTATCAATATTATCGTTATGCATTTTATTTCAATTATTGTAGTAAAGAATGTTACATGGAACATTCTTCAATTTTTAATTCAATCAAGTTGAAACTTGAGCTTGACTGGTATCAAAAGGTAATGTTTGAGATACTTGATAAAATTAAAATATTCTTTCAACGAAAAATCACGTAATCATTTTTTTAAATATATCATCGAGTATCATGGAATGATTTTAACGTAACGATATTCGCGATATTCATTGAATTATGTTTTTCTCAATGGATCGCTGCAACAGAGAAAATAACACAGTATGAAGGAGCAGGTTAACCAGCGCAGAACGAAAACGATAACTTCAAGATAGAATTATTATACGTTATCAATTATGGAGAATTGAAAAAGAACCCATTTTTCAGCATTACACCTGTGTAATTGATTTCATTGATGATTTTCCACCCACAATTCGTCGAATCTTTAGAGCATTCATCTTCTTCTTTACGATTATCGCTTATTATCACGCTTATCATTTTATTATTATTATTATTATTATTATTATTATTATTATTTGCATTGTTTTTATTATTTTTTGCAACGTAATCACGTTTAATGTATTGAAAATTCTTAATTTTATTCAAGGTATATGGGTAAATTATCTTTTTTTGATTTACTCTTTTTTTTCAACTTTTAATCAAAATGTCGATTTAAAAGTAATTGTAATACGAGTCGTCCTACATTTAAATTGAACGTAAGATACGTATGTTTATGAAAAGGAAAAGCTAGAAATTGAAATATTGTTTTCAAGAACCAGGAATGTCAAAAAGTCTTACGTCATGGCAGTCCAACACCATCTAATGATTGATAGATCGATTTTCACTGTTTTTTTTTTTTTCATAATGGTTCTAAATAAGAATTTTTGAGCTTCACCTAAGGGATTTTTTTAAATATCGTCATGTAATATGTTTATACCAAAGAAAATCAAATTGCGCATAATTTTTACGATATAGTTTTGCAAACTCCAAGAACTTTTTTATGATTATTTTATCGCAGGTTTCAAAATTTATCACGATATTCATATACATTGTAAATTTTTCCGTTTGGTCGGTTTTTTCGATGACATTCAAACTAAATTTTATAAAGTTAAATTGAAAAATCAATGAAAAACTATGAAGAATTTCAACTATGCAAATAAAGAAAAGCTATGAATCAGATTATTTTTCTACGACGAAAAATTTTTGATATCTTGTTACGAAAAAGGTTTGGGAAAGTCAACTAGAAATGTTGGTGTCAAACGAGACGAACTTATTTCATGCCATGTAAATCGTAGACGTATGTTAATTTAAGTTATCACTTATTAGGTACATTCTACATACATACGTATATAAATACTTCATATAATCGGTTGACTTCAAATTTGTTCATCAACGGATAGATTGATGATTATTCAGAATTCAAAGAGAATTTTCCAATTTCTTGTTTTTCGGTCCACCGATTATAATTTAATAAATATGGTGATTAGTTACTTATTAATGATGTTATTCTAATTTCCGTTGTGTTCTCTCTGGAAGATTTAAAAAATTTGTCGCGCTTGGTATTTTGAAATTGTTGTTTAATTTGAGGACGTCTCCCAGAACCATATCCGATTTGAGGCAAAGGATGTGGTGAGTGTTGCGGAACGTGAGTAGTAAGTAACTATGAATAAATTTTATAAATCAATATGTTTTTAAGGCGCGCACTCGATACATTTTAATACATATACATAATACTGTATGCTATTTTATTGGTAATTTGATTAACACGCTTTATAAAGTTGCTTCCGTGTGTTTGAGTTTTGCAGAAAACGTTTCAAACCCCTCTATGTGTATATTTTAATTACGAAAAACGTATCCCTTTTTTCAAAAACCATATCAATTCATTAACATCGGTCATTTTTGTAAATGACAAAAAATTTAGACTGAGATTGGGTTCTTGTTCGATTTCGTATAAATTAAACGAAAATATAGCCCATAAATGAGAAAAAAAATGAATGAATTGGAAATTTTTAGATTACCCGAGATCTGAGCGAGGTCGTGATAGAAGTTCTTCAAATCATGGACATGTATCCCCCAAGAGAAGACGCGATTACGAAAAATATTCGCGTGAATCGAGAAATCGAAATGGACGGGAAATTCGTAAGAATGAAAGAGGCGATCGTCGAGAAAGGTTAAGTTTGTTTTGTTTGCGTGTTCTGAAAGTTTTGAAGCGATCAAACTGAAGAAGTATCTTACTTTTAGGAGCTCGTCGAGAGATCGTAGAACGGTAAGAGATGATAGTCGTCGCGAAAGATCACATTTACGTGAAACCAGAGAACCACGAATGCAGTCTTCCCGCAGAAGAAGTGCGTTATCTCCTCTGAACCTAAAATTGAAAAAAGAAATGAAATCTTATGTTTTCTATTTCGTATTTAAAGGTGGTTACGAAGGTAGATCAGACAGAGATAGAAATAGTTCAAGGGATAGACGTTTTAGCAGAGATAGTCGACGCGAAAGCGATGGACATTCGATTTCTCCTCGTAGAGAATCTGATGACGAATCTGAGAATTCACATCACGAAGATGAAGCAGAAAACTTGGAAAATGAAGACGATACAGTAACTGATTTCTTCGTATTAAAAGAGGAATTTCACTGAACGACGAACGAAAATAAAGTGTATATTTTTTACTTACATTTTAGGTTGAATATCAAGAGAACGGCAATGGAATACCTACCCCATATCTATGTTTCCCGGGAAATAGATTTGCTGGACCTTTACATCCCATATTGCCGAGATTTAGATTTCCTGTAAGGCCTCCTCTTCCGCCACCGCCTTTATACGGGGTTCCACCTCCGTATCTGCCGCATTGTCCTTATCCTCCTTTTCCTGTTTTTCGACCTCGTCCACCTATCAGACCGAATCCTGCAATATGTTATGCACCGAGTTAGTATAATACATTATAATATATTTCAATCCGTAGAATAAGAACTCAAAAATTGTATTATTTCAGGATATTTCATGCAATAGTCATTGCGTGAAGTTGACATCGGGATGTACTACAGATCTCACATACTCGTCATGATGTTGTGTATTTTAAGTTGAATCTTTATTGCTTTGTAAAAGGATACGGCGTATGTCTTATATGTGAATTTATACTTACCATTTAGTTTTCATAAGTTAAATTGGTACCTGCAGCTTTAAAATTATCGCTTCGACGCCACGTTTACTTTTTCATTTGTTACATCTTCAAGTAAAAAGTGATGCGCAAATGAAAATAATCCAAGTACCCGGTGACACGAATTATTCGGTATCATAAACAGATCCGGTATTATGTCGATCAACGGCTTTAAATTTGAAACTACCTCACTTCTTATTTAAACGTTCAACATTTTTAGTTTAAGTATAAGTCTTTTCGTATGGTTAAGGTTAAGTGAATTGGAATTTACTCAGGATGACGTAAATATATGTATGTAAAGTACGTAATCATACTTCGCAGTATTGTTCTTTGAATGATGTTAAATTCACTGCAACTCTCAATGAATGATAAAGCGACCGCGATACTTCGTAAAATAAAGTCTTTACGAGAAATCGGTATAGACGTTAAATTAAATATAGTCAAGGTTTTGGGTGCACGACTTACCGTATTCATTTTAAAAAGGATTGTCAATTTTCATTGTTCTCAAAATGGGTGCACAACTTACACAAATCAAAAATTATAATTTTAAGTGAAGTTCACTAATAATAATGGTTAATACATCACATCGCAACAAGGAAACGAAACATCTACATAAAATGTCCGAAATTATAAAATTATCCTTTGTTTGGTATTCAATCCTGGGTGAAATAGCTGCAATACGAGAAGTGGGGAGGATAGATACGTCACTACTATTTAGGAGCACGCAGAGCCTAACGGAGACTTTTGAAAATATTTAAGATGGGAGGGCGTTGTATTTTCAAAGTAATGTTTCAATTCGTAAGTAAAAATAATAATTGCCAACAAAATTGAAAAATTCTCTTCATTGTGCCCCATGATTGTAATTTTCATTTGTTGGAAGATTGACGCTAATAATTATTCCCTATAAATTTTTCACAAAACGAAGTTAATTATAATAATTTTTGAAATCTCGCATTTACATTACTTGAATTCAAAATTTTGAATTTTTGAAAATTTTCTGAAGTTGCCAACTTGCCAAGTTTTTGTGAATAGAACTCGCGTACGTGAATTCGTTAAAACTGAAGACAGGAAAAAAATGTCCATCTCATGGCATAAGCGGTGACTGGCAAGCAAAAGGATATAAAGCGGATTAGTTTTCTTAAATTTTCAATTTCCATTCAATTAATTTAATTACTTCATCTTTAAAATTAAAACTTAAATTTGCCACATTGGACAGCTTTTTACCGAATTAATAATTTCAATTTTTCGATGAATTTTGAATTTGATTCGTTTTTTTAAAATTGTCAATGAAAATTGACCAATTTTTTTGAATTATTCATGTATGAAGCTGCGTTATTTTCATTAGTTGTATCAAAAATTGAAATTTATATTATTTTCAATTTTTCAACTGGAACACAAAAAGTCGAAAACGGAAACTTTGCGAGAACTCTATAATAATTTTATAAATGCTCTCAATAGTAATGTGAACTCTTTTGGTTTAGTAATTGAGTGAAACGTTCGAAATAAAATTCGTTAGTCGATTTTCATTGAATTTAATTCACTACTTTATTAGATTTTTATTTATTTTATTCATTCATCTTTTTTTAAAAAAAATCGTGTATGAGACGAATAGACGACAATGTTCCGAATTTTACCCAGCTTCTTTACCTACTTTCTTGATACTGTCAGTAGCGAGAGCTCGATGCGGGAATGTGATGTACTAAATGACTTCTATGTATTGCGTGCGCTGTCGCCGCCGTCGCATTCTTGCATTTCATATTTGTTCATTGGTGGAAAGTCCATTACGTCATCGAATCGTCATCGTTTTATTCCCGCTTTTTAGTTTTTACGTGCAAATTTAGCAGCGTGATTCATAAAGTTGTGTCGATTGTGATAATAAAATTATATTGTGAATTGTATTGTATTTGCAGTCTCGAACTCTCAACTTTTCGTCGTTTGTTTGTAAAGTTGTACGGGAATTTCCATCAAACTCACTTCGAACTCGGTACCATTGTTCGTGTTGAACAAGATGGATGAAAATCGTGAACTTCGAAGATCCATCATTACATCTTTCAAGCTAAACGGGCTCAGTATTAAAGGGTAAGTTTCTGTCTTTGTATATTATATATATCTAAAAAACGTTAGTTTTTACGTTTCATTAAATAATTTCAGTGATGCTTGCGATTACTTGGTAACTCAGTTAAGACCTGTTAGTGTAGAAGAACGTAATTTATGGATTACAAAAGTGACGGAATTCTTACAAAAGAAGAAATCTCTCTCAGATCCGGTTGTGGAAAAAAGTCACGTAGTTTCTGCCGTGGATGTGAGTAGTAAGCTGCTACTTGTCGATTTAGTTATCGTGTTTGGAATGCATGTAATATTTCGTATGCTCCAACAGGAATGTTGTAAATCCGAAATCGATACCGGCGACGATATATTTTTCGTTATTGGAGCGTTCGACGTTCCGAAATTCTATTATCATCAAGATACCAAAAAATTCATTCTTCGTAAAGATGCCAAGTGTAATTTATTTGCGGATGCCGCTCAAAAAGTCAGTCATTTCAACGAAAGGTCCGTATCTTAATATCTTACTTTTATACATACAGTATGTACAATGAAAACACGAACTGGAAATTTCATTTCGACGATATGTAGATACACGATGGTGAAGCAACGAATAAGTCGTCATGAATTACTCAATTCATCGAAAAACAAATCCTCGGATGAAACAAAACTTCGTACGATAGATTACCTACTTAGTTGCGCAGGAGAAAACGATAAAGTCGTGGTGTTTGGTATTTTATCTCAGCTACAAGAAGGAAAATATTTCTTAGAAGACCCTAGTGGAATTTTACCGTTAAATTTATCGCAAGCAGTATCCTTTGGTGTAATTTTGCAAATTATTGTTCCGAGTTATTTTTTGAGCTTCCTTAACTCGATGGGTGCATGTATTTCATGGTGGCTTGTTTACTGAAAATAGTTTAATCTTGGCCGAAGGTGAATTTTCCGATGGAATTTTATACGTTCATGGATTAGCTATGCCTCCTGCTGAAGCATCTAAAATTAGCAGGTTCGTAAATCTTCTTTTAAGTTACTCAAATATGATTTAATTTAAGTTTAATTGTTTATAGATCTTATTTTGGTAATGTGAATACTTTTGGTGGACCTTCGGAGGTTACTTTGAAAACGTCGGTTAGAATGTCGAAAATCGAAGAATCTAATGACGAAACCATGTTAGTTTTTATCGCCGATATATGGTTGGATAATGTTAAAGTAAGTTTTAAATGCGAATTTTGTATATTTAAAAATAAAAAAGTGATACTTATACGCGTGTTTTAGGTGGTGGATAAACTGAGAATGCTGCTTGCCGGATACGACCAATATTCTCCTTTGGCTATCGTATTAATGGGCGATTTCCTATCGAAACCGTATGGTAATCAGCATCCGTCTGTGTTGCGGAGTAAATTCAAAGAACTAGCTGTAGTAATTAGTCGATTCGAGAACCTTGTTAGGGAAACTACCTTCATCATAGTACCTGGCCCAAATGATTCTCCATACGCGAACATATTACCCAGGTAAGATTATTAAAAATTTTTTACTTTCGCTTGTGAAATTTTACCGAAAACGGTTCAATTTACAGACCACCTTTACCATCATTTCTTACCGAAGAATTCAGGAAACTCGTTCCCAAAAGTATATTCACCACTGATCCTTGTAGAATACAGTACTGTACCCAAGAAATAGTCGTATTTCGTGAAGATATTTTGACGAAAATGTGTCGTAATTGCGTACACTTTCCCGAATCCGGCGATGTATCTTTACACGTGAGTTTTACTTAACGATTCTTTATTATTGAAAATAGTAACTTCATCTTCTCGTTTGCAGTTTGTGAAAACAATTCTATCGCAATGTTACCTGACACCAGTTCCATTGTCTGTTTGTCCGATCTACTGGAGCGAAGGAGCTGCGTTAACGATATATCCTTTGCCGGACGTGCTAGTCGTGGCTGATCAAAGAAGTCCGTTCAATATTACCCATAAGGAATGCATAGTTTTTAATCCAGTGAGTACTTGTTTTTAATTTACGTTTGATCGCAATCTTAGTAAGACGTTTTATGGTTTTATTTAAAAAAAAAAAAGAGGTATATCGCATATTTTATTTGTGTCTTCCTATTGGCGTGAGTAATATCGTAACCAAAATTACTGGAATAATGGATTTTCCTTTTTTTGAAGTATTGAAAATATAAGGTCAAATTGCGAAGTAAAACGATGGTTGAGTTGTTGAACAGGAAGCGATTAATGTTTGAATTGATTTTATCGAAATTAAATCTCGGAAAATACTGTATTAAACAATTTCAATTACAAAATTTTATTTTCGATAGATATTCCGGTTGCGCATTAGTACAGGAATTTAAACTTATTATCTCATTTCTTATTACTTTTTCGCGTTAATTATTCTTCGATGCTTCCTCGTGCACGGAGTAATGAGTCGAATTGACATTCGTGTCCGATAAACTGCATACTACTACAATTGCAGGCGCGGTCGTACTGAAGGAATTTTTCCAGCGTTTCGTGTCCAATCTGAAATCACACCATTGTGCATCGTTTAATTCGTATTCGACTTATTTTGCAGAGTTCTTTCTCGATGCGTCAGTTCTGTTTCACGGTTTATGTACCAGCTACCAGAGCTGTCGAAGACAGTCAAATATCAAACGACGAGTGAAACCATCGACAATCTATCAAACAACGAGTGAAATCATCGACGGTGAGTGATCATAACGAATTATTAGACCTTCGACTTGGACGTACCTGTAAACGCGAGACGGCTGATTAGAGCTTGACATGATATGACCGCATGTCGTACAAATATGGTAACCAAACGTATACCCCGTTACATTGTTTCTAATTCGAGAAAGGACGAGAGTCTGATAAAAAGCCTCCTTGTGGGGGATGGCGGAGGCGTTTATAACGAAAGACCGAAGCTTAATTTGGTTTTTCTTTTCTTCGGGTTTTCGCGCATTCGGAGGTTGAAAATTTCAAAGTCGTGGCTAGGCGGTACCAAGGTTAATGATCTTTTCCAGATTTGTATTTGTTTTTTTTCTCGCTCGTATCGAGAGCGAGAGAACTCGAGACATCATTTCCTACCAACGTGTTTTCTCCTTCGCTCGTTCGGAATTTTTGTATTAACGGATTATCGTATTGGGTTCGCGTTCACGATTCGTCGTCGTAATCCGAGAATTATTATTCGCAAGTCCGAGAAAATAAATTTGATACAGTTTACGCTGATACAAGGCAACGATGCGTGCATCTTGTTGCGGCATCGAATTCGCAAACGAGAAGTTGATACACTTGTGAGAGTTTCCGTATATGCGGAAATGACCTTTTTTCTGATTTTAAGTTTTACGTCGAGCAAAATCATCGTATCGGTTTGACTTCTATAGACGGATGAATTGGTACGGGGAGGGGGTTACGTTGTATGTTAATTTAGGAGTTATTCATTTGCAAATTTTTTTTTGCGCGCGCGCGCGTTCGAACAAATAAGTCGAACCTGAAGAAGATGGGGGTTAAAAATGCGAAAACATAGCAAGAAAAAAATAGCTCGAAAAGTAGCTCAAGATCGTATAATGTATTCTGATTTGCATTTGTGACCTCCCTTAAGCGCTCGGTTCACGTAGAGTATAATTTGAAAATGCATTTAAAATTATTATGAGTCATGTTCCGCTATTAAATCGAAAAAAAACCTAGCTGTTATTACAGTTATTACAAAGGAAAGCGAAGTAAAGCTTTTTTTTCACTTTGTCATGGTTAATTCATGTGATCGTCGTAGGGAATAGAGATTGGTATTGTTGTCGGTGTTGGGATGTGTGCGTGCGTACGTGTGTAGACGTGTACATGCGTGCTACGTGTTGTGTTGTGGTTACAGGGTTCACGTGGGTTCCACATATCCGTTTAACGGAAACCTCCGAGTAACTTAATGCGATAACAACCAAGGATACGATTACGTCACGAAAAGGAATTATCTAGAGGTGGCTTTTAATAATGCATCGTGCGGTGGAAATGGAAAAAAAACACCTTATGTTGAGCGTATGGAAGTGGTACGTGATTTCTCGTCGACCAGACGTAGATCGCTAGTTATAAGTTACTCGGGGGTTCGAAAGTTCGAAACGTTTTGGGATGGAGCGGCTACTTGAGGCGTCAGGTTGTCTTTTATTTTCAATTCGCTAAAAATTGATTCTAATTGGTTTCGTGGCTCTTTAATTTCCATCGAACAAAGTTACAGGGTTGATCGGGTTAAAAGTTGTGTAAAACGAGAAATGAAGGTTAGTTGAACAGCGACTAATTCGAAAATACTTTTTTCTTTGGTTTCCGCAACGTTCCCGCTGTTTCGAATTTATCGGTAAATTTTGTTTTTACTCTGTTTGAGAGTCGTTAATTTTTTTACGGGTGTTTTGATTTTCATCGCTAATTATTTTGATCCTTTTTTTACACAATGTGAAGCAGATCAAAAACCTCTCTGATTGTTTTATTAAATCGATTTCCTCGTTAATCTCGATAGATTTTTTTGTCCTTTTTGTTCGCTTTTTTTCTGAATGAAATCGAAAGACACCGGACACGTTATCTGATTGTAGCGCTTCGTGCGACCAAAAATCCTTAATTATTTTTGAAGCGAGGAATAGAAAGGGCATTTTGTCGGCTGAGCCAGATGAAAAACAGACTATTCTATTATTGCGACGTAGATAATAGCATTATAGAAATGTAAAAACTGTTCACGATGGATTCGGTCGTCTCGACGTGAAACTAGCCTTTACTTTTAACAATTTCCGAAAATACGTTTTTCATTTCGCCACAAGAAATCGTTTAATTTGAATACAAAGAAATATCACGCTAAGATACCGAGGGCGTTACAAACATCGAAATCTCGTTTGAATTTGAATATACGAGAAAAAAATATACATACGAACATTTCCATACGACCTTTTTTCGTACTTCGTCGTTAGTTCAACAACCGACAACGATCTGAGTTTCTCGGCGCGCCTTCGATATTTAAAAATATGCAACAAGGTGGAGTATTTTATTCGTGAAAATTCTAATTCGTCGAGTCAACAAGCGGACTTAGCCCGACGTAGGTGTCATACGATTTCATAAAATTGAAAATATGACGAATTTAGGTCACCCCGTGTAGCCCCCCTTTTCCCCATGGATGGCGTCGTACGTAGACACACAAATAAGAGATCGGACGTCAAAATGATGAATGAAAAATAGTAAAATTTCGAAAGTAATTTTGAGATCTCAGAACTAGACTAAAAAAATGGCGCATTCAAAATTTTTCTACGACTCTTCTATCCTTTCCTCATAGGGGGGTTAAAATTTGCGAAAAATGCGAAATTGTCGAAATATGAAAAAAATGTAAAAAGTGATAGTGACGTTAAAAGTAGATGAAAAGAGAAGAAAAATGACCCTAACGAAATTTTCCTCCCGCGTTTTGGTTTTTTCTCCTTCAGTGACGCCTAAAATTTAAATTTGAAAAATCGATAAATTTCTAAAATGCAGAGATAGCGGAAAAAATGAAAGTGATATTGAGTGAAGATGACAAGGGACGTAAAATGACCGAGGAAAAATTTTCCCTATTTTTTTATTTTCCAAAATTTAGGAATCACTGATAGTGAAGAATTGAAGAGAGGGAGGAAAATTTTGAACGAGTCGTTTTTCTTTACTTTTCATTTACTTTCAACATCACTGTCATTTTTTTGATTTTTTTCATATTTCGGCAATTTCGCATTTTTTACAATTTTTGACCACCCTGTGAGGAAAGGATAGGAGAGTCTTAGAAAAATTTTGAATGCGCCATTTTTCTAGTCTGGTTCTGAGGCCTCAAAATCACTTTTGAAATTTTATCTTTTTTCATTTATCATTTTTACGTTCGATCTTTTTTATTTTTATGTCCCTGTACAACGTCATCTACGGGGAAAAAGGGGGCTTGCACGGGGTGATCTAAGTTCGTCAGTTCCTGGCCAACACGTTCGTGTTTTCAGTTTTATGAAGTCGCATGACACCTGACGGGTTATCAACGGTCCCGAATGTATTTTGCGATAGACGTCATTGCACCGTCTCACGTTTTCGTCTTCTCGCCAGCATCATGTTATACACAAATTAAAATTTTAGTTGATATCATTCGCGAATGACTGGTCGGTTCGATTTCGACGAGTCGGACAGCGTTTGAAGAAGAAATTTCCTTCATCCGTTCCCATCGTCGACGTATCCGCATGGACCATAGCGTCGAACAACATCCTTATTATGTGGTTCACATGGACGATGGGACGTACTCGAAAGCAATCTCGTCGACGTGTAGCACCTATACGAAGCATCTCCTTGAAGACTCCTTCAATTCGCTACGTTCTACGGGCATCGTATTAAAACCAACTCCATTAAGGTAAATGGTGTACGAGAACGGGCCCTGCGAGACGAACACGATGATAAAATAAGAAGCCGAGGCGCCTGCGTGACTTAACACACACACACACACGCACTCATGCATCATACTCAATTGAATAACGTTTAAGATTTCATTCTTTTTTTCCGAACCACTCTGCAAGAAGAAAGAAACGCTACCTCAAGACCTCAACAACGACGAACGTTATTAACATCCATTGAAAATGAAATGAAAAAAACACGAATTCGATTATATCTACGTGTGTATACGGAGCTCTCCGGTATACACGTATTGAGGTAACACGAGAGAGGACGACGTTTAAAAAAAAAAAGAAAAAGAAAAAAGGGTGGTCCGTATAACCAACGTAAGCTGCCTGCGGTCAAATCACCGGTCTATTGTGCCCTCTTCATATAGTCGTGTCGTTAATTATGATGCAGAGAAAAAAGTTTCGCCGATGCGTATCTGCTGGCTACAATAGACAACAAAGATCGCTGATTAACATCAAACCGACGCGACAGCCATGCTCGTACATACGCGTATTCGTACGGAATTTCCAAATCAAAAAAAAAAATGTATCGCCCTTACTCGATACTCGTGTAATTTTTATGTATTTTTTTTTTCAATTTTTCAATAATGAAAACGACTAGATAGGGAGAAAAAAAAGGAACCTTAAACCAATCGATAAAATGGTTTGTGAAAAATTCCCCATAGTGTTATTTTGTTATGTTATGCCGCCCTGCTTTCCGCGCCCCTCTATTGTACTTTCCATTATACGCCTCCGTTTCGTTTTTCGCGTAATTATCATCGTACAATAGTTCGTGGATGAAAGGCCGAAAAGAGAGACCTAACCAAGTACGTAATGCGTACAATAGAATGCAACGCCGCTTAATTGCAACGGAAAATGTTGCTGTTCGTATCGCGTAGATTCGCAATCTCCAGTGCACGTAGTTGCATGCGAAGACACGTGTCAGCGATGTGATATGTCGCGTCGATGCGTCGTGAAATTTTCCGCAAGCACGGTGAAAATTCAAGGTCAACGGAAATGTAGCGATCGCGTTAAAAACTTTCTCCGACACTTGTGGATAGGATTTTTGCGAAAAAGAAACAATGACGAAAAAGGTAAAGATCGGACGATGGATTCTCGTGAGATGAAATTTTTTCAAAAGAAACTAGCTTACGCGTGTCCTTCACTCCTTGGGTTCGTTTCACGATCCATCCTTGGAAATTGTTTTCGCGCGCATTCTTGAAGTAGACGAGACACGGATTGCGGGTTTAAGAAGAAAAAGGAATGCTTAATAAAGGAAATCTTTGTGTGTATTTAGAAGTTCCGGTCGAATTTACTTTTTATACCGACTGACCGATGATTTACGGATATTGTTTGGAAAAAAATCCCATCTGAGGCCATTTACAAGTCATCAAATGCATAGTGGAGCTGAACTTGGAGCGAATTTATCACCTGGCAAACGTCGTTTCTACGTGTTTATATTTCGAAACTTGGAATTACTTATTGGGAGTTGTTTTTTTCCAAAAGTCTCTCAATCAGACGGTCACCTGGTGTTTCGCATCGATCTTTCGGGCGACCGTAACAATCTCGTAAAACCCGCTGAATTGGATTTTTTACACGGTTTATCGCGTATCCGCGCGCGTAATCTACGAAGCCATAAATTGAGCGAACGCGATGGAAAATACGTAAGACAGGATAATTTTAAGCCTTCATTACGTACCGGCGATCCAATAACGGTAAAGTAATCGCGTCGCGTGTATTGGAAATCCTTTAATAGTTTAATTTGATATAGAGTAGAGGAGAAAGAGGAGAAGAAGAAGAAAACGAAATACTCGTAGTTGCCCCGACGACCTCGCGCGTTTTTGTTTTCCCGATTAGAGAAGTAGACGATTTGACGAAGATGGAATTTTTCCCAATTTTCGTGTCCGCCGTATCATATCGAGTGTAAGTCGACTGTAGCCGAAGTAGATCGATATGTAGGAAAAAGGTCTTTACGCTAAGGTTTCTCGCTGTCGTAATAAGCTATCGGATATCGTTGCCGTATAATTACCAACGTCAATATTAGAATACCTGGTAATTACGCTCGTTTACCGCATTTCTCATACGTTGGATAGTAAAGTTTAAACGATGAAAAATTAATTATAAATTCTCGCCGGCCCGAGAGTTGAATAGCTCGTAAGGCGAGTCATTTTCGAGGGCCTTATTAGCGGCCGATTCTCTCGTCTCGTGTACTTTATATTCCATCGTACATAAATTATCTAACGTTTTATCGACGCGGCCGAGTTGCCGGATGAGAGGAGCGGTGGAGGGGAGCGTTTAAAATACGCGTCTTTACGCTGCGCTCCGTTCAAATTGCCCTACGTTTAAATATCTTATCGAGCTTAATGTCTTTTTGCGGCGCGTTTAAAATTATGGAAAATTTTCTTTAATTAAAATTCGTTTTACGTATTAGTACGTGTTATTTTCTTACGAAAAATTTTCACCTTAGGTAGCGACGTCGTTGTTTTCGAATGAATCGATCAGTGGTGTAATTTTTTTTTAGTGCTATGAAATTAATGCTTTTCGTCGTCAGTTAAAAGAGTCGTTTGTACTTTTTAATTTTCATCTAGCTTGGAATTGAAGGCGTAGATTGAATTAGCCGATAACGAAGTAACGAGGATGAAAACAGAATACCACCCTTGGGAGCGCAATTCAGCCCGAAATATCACCCTTTAAAATCACATTCGCGTATGAGCGAGCAATTATTACCTATCCTCTCGTTTACGCGGTGTTCTTTGATTTAGAAAAATTTAAATATATTCCAAGTAGGTAGTTTGCGCGATGAATATGGTTCCGAATTCATTAGCCGTCG
The DNA here is from genome assembly GCA_003261595.1 of Maconellicoccus hirsutus. Taxonomy (NCBI): domain Eukaryota; kingdom Metazoa; phylum Arthropoda; class Insecta; order Hemiptera; family Pseudococcidae; genus Maconellicoccus; species Maconellicoccus hirsutus. The sequence continues at coordinate 8,909 of QBDW01000074.1, read as the reverse complement.
TAATTGTAGCCGAGTATGGGATATTTTTCTAGCGAGCGGCGAATTCACGCGATTTATGAAGGAATTTCATCGATTAACCTTGTACCTTAGAGATGATTTTTTAGTTGGGTACAAATGCATACCCGCTCCATCGAGCTGTTGAAAGCAGGGTTGTCCTGTAGAATATTATGTAGAATATGTAAAGCAGAATATTTATGTAGAAATTGTAGAACGTGGAATGTGTTCGTAGAACATGTAAACTTGTGTAAAAAATACCAAAATATCGCGAATACCATCTAAATTTCCACAGATTTACTCCAAATTTTCAAATTTAACCATAAACTTTTGAATAAATTTTTTAAAACGCCCCGAAAGAAGTTTTTGTGTAAAAAAAATACCTAAATATGGCAAATTCTGTGATCACTAATCAAAATATTGGTTTATATGTAACTTAATATTATTAAAATTATAATTATCAATTTATTAGTTAATAATAATTATGGTTAGTAATCATCGATACCGGGAAAAATATACTCCAAATTTCATTATTTTGGACTTTTAAAGTGTTTTTTCCGGTCAGAATTTCATTATCAGTTTATCACTCTCATTTTCGTATCATTAGCCAATCGGAATGCCTTTTCAATAAATTTTACATTTTACATATTCCACATTTGATATTCTACATAATTATTCTACACAAAATTATAGAATATAATATTCTACATGTAAAATGACTACCCCGGTTAAAAGCAATTTTATTTGTGGGGAGGGGATTGCTGCAAATGGAATTTTTGTAATAATCAGAAGTGTAGAGGAGATATAAGGGAACAATTTTTACGAAACGTTTTCTTTTCTAAAATCAATAGTTGAGGCGGTATGAGTATACGCGTTTCAAATATTGGGGGTGGAGGTGGATCCTCGGAAAATGAGGGGGTCTGAACAATGGTTACCATCGCTTAAAATCTTTGTTTTAGTATGTAGAACAAGAACCAACCATAAAATTGCTTTTAACAGCTCGATCCTAAGACTCTACTATTTATGGAAACGGTGATTCATTCCTGAAAATTCCGATTTTAAAAACCTCTAATACGGTAAATGTAAAGTTAACGCAAGTTGTGGGAAATTTCGATTATAAGTATTTTTTGACATGCTGCCTGAAAATTCAGTTTTTGTTTCAAGCTGAGCAGTGGGCCGCTTTGCGAAAATCGTTGGTGAACTTTCGAAAAAAAAAAATTCATCGCTTTAAATTACATACAATGACGTCACGTATCTTCTCATGGTAAAATTTTCGGTTAAATTACGTATGTATATTGTGAAAAATACCCGATATGCTTCTTGTTAAATTTGATTTCACGAGGAAACCCGCAAATGCAAATTGCTGGCTTCGTTCCACACGCGCGTACTTTCGTATACACGTACGCTACACACACACACACACAGACACACACACGCGTAAATAGAGACACACATCAAAATGCACCCTACATTGTGAGCTCGTTGGTTACGTAAATGGTCACCGAATTTCTGAGAATTGCGATGATAACGCGAATCGGCTAAATAATCTGCTGGAATTGTTTACTCATGTACAGATACAGTGTGTTTGTCATTTACCCACGCTTCTGTGCGCCATATGACAAAGTATTAAAGAGGGATATCCGCATATAAGCGGTTATCTATGTAATTTTTTTTCCACGACGATAAAACGACGTGTATTTTTTTGCCGCGTATTTTTCCATACAGACGCGGCCGCAGCGTCGATTCCGCCGTTTTCCATCGCGAACGAACGAAATTTTCGATTAGCCGATTATAGTAAATATGTTCGAATTTCCGATTAGAGGGAGGAACCCAATGCGTGAAAATTTCACCAGCGGATTTTTATTTTTGGTAAATGGAAATGACATTTTAAAAAAATCGTTTAGCTGTGGGTGATTTTCAAGGTTTCAAATTGGTGCCTATTATTCACCATTCGATAGTCTCATTCGCCATTAAAAAGCAGTTGAAACGAGTTTACGTGTGAGGGGAAAAGGAACGATCAATTCTTCATCGTCGACCGACGAATTAATGATAGTCAAAAATGCATTATATTCGTAGCTCGGCGGCGGCGGCGGCGGCGGCGCGTCGAATATGATTTATTAACCGATACGCGTCTTTCCTCGTAGATGTTATCATCGCAAAAGACTAGTTTCTCTTATTCGATAAGTAATTAATTTTTCCGCGCTTGTAATTCCAAAGGTAATTTTCCCTTTTACAATTTATCATAGTTCGTATTGTACTTGTAAAAGGTAACGTGGAAAAAAAAAGGTCGTTCAACCGACAAATCCATTCCCCGGTGCATTTCCCAACTTGCGCCGCTTACCCGGTATTTTCTTATCGAGACCTTTTTATCCGGCCGAGTAGTGTTGCTTGGGCGCGGAAAAGAAACGGTGTGAGTTTACTTTTTTGATTTTTAGTAATCTTTATCACGTCGAAGAGCTATGAAGTATTTTCCTTTTTTATTTCCGGCCGCGCCGAGAAATAAAAAATATTGACCGTGTGAATTCTTTTTTCATTTCCTTTAATTTATACGCCGTACGCGGAGTAATTAGGGGGCACGTTCTGGGCGAACTTTAACATGTTCTGTAGGGCTCCCTCTTCAAAAAAAATATATACCATCAAATCGGCAGGGTGGTACCGTTCCCTTCTATGCGGGCTATCCGGCTAATAATGTTGATCATTTGCAAAAATTCAAAAGTTTTTGTATATGTAGGTTTGTTTTATTTCTATTCAAATTCTTTCATTTCTTTTAAGTTTTTATGAAAATTTTTCGATATTTTCGAAATTTCCTTTGAAGGCACTGCGTCCCCCGACGCTTCCACAAAATAAGCCCTGCTCTCAAGTAAATTAAAGCGCAATCGATTCAGCATATTTTGAACCCTCTCCCAGGGCCTGGTCTTAATTCTGATTAACTTGCAAAAATGACATTCGTTGAACCCTCGCAAGGTGCGGCTCCGGCGGATGGAAAACGTGTACGTACGAGAGCGTTAGCGTATACGTGATTACGTGTGTGTTGTGTATCTGAAAAAGGTTTAACTCACCGAGCACGATAACACGATGAATAAATAAAACGGCGTTTTTTTTGTTTTTTTTTTTTTTACGGTCGTGTCTATTAGGAAAGAGAAACAGAACGACCGAGAATATCCAAAACATACACTTCCGGAATACGTGGAAGGTTAAGTTTGGCAGGGACTCGGGCGTTTACAAATGTCGACTTTTCCCGACCATATTTTCGTTCAATTAGTCGGCAGCTCGGCGGGCTTAAAATGTTGCGGTGTCATGGTTACAGCGGACATTTTTGTGACAGGTCGTGAACAAATACTCGTACACATCGTATCGAAACGCGACTCCATCGAGTGCGAAAGATGTTTTGGTTTTGGCTTGTTTTTTGTTTTGCTCAGTCGTCGCGTAATCAATCGTATTCTTGGTTACGATATGTAGTCCGCGATACCGCCGTCGAATAGATTGTGCGGTATAAGGGGTTCGTCAACGGTGTAGGTTAGGCGTTGCTAAAGCCACCGTAAGGTAACCTATTGTCTTTGAACAAAGCTACTCCTCGTCTCGTTACGTTATCGCGTTACATTTTAATCAACTCTTAAAACTCGATCCAAGTTTTTAGGTTGGAAAAAAAGTGTAGAGAGAGAGAGAGAGTGAGAGAGAGAATGGAGCGAAATGGAGATGGGAATACACGATGGAACGAAGCCAAAGCGGTAGGTCTTTTCTCTGTGTATAAAATACAATACGAGGCGAACTGAAACGTAATACGTTGCCTGGCTTTGGTCACTTTAATATCCGTTTACAACGAAAAGTTACACAGGCGTGAGTTGTGTTTCCGTTGAAATACTCGTACTACGAATACGCTTTTTGAAAAAGTAAAAAGCCACCTGGACGAGCGGCCACCGCATCGTCGGTCTTTTCTGCTCGCAACGAATAAAAGCTCCCGGCTCTGCCGAGTATTACCGCGTATTTCGTGCGCTACGAGTAGAAAGAGGCGGACAACGACGACGACAATGTCTACAGCCTCGCTACACGTACCGCGAATACCGCGGTAACCGCAACCGCTGCAGCCTTCGCCTCGGTCGCGGCTTTCGAGCGAACTTTTCCGCATACGCGACGTACACGTTGTACACAAGTACATATTATACGGATACAAGCGAGAAGTACTCGTGTAATTTGTGTCCTTTTAATTAACGTTCTTTCGCTATGATTTGCTGTGGCGTTTCGCGAAACGACGACGAAGCCGCGCCGTTACTACGAACCGTAACGACGACCGAGGTAAATATTTAACGGGCGAATTTACACGTTGAACTGTCACGTCGCGTCGCCGGTATCGTAAATTACCGCGTTACTTGTCTCGCTAAGTACGCTAACCAAAACTTGACTCCGCGTCGTGTTTTCGGGCGTGTTTCGAGCGTCAACTAGACTAAAAATAAAGTTTATAGTTGTAGACGATGAAATGGTACACGAGGTGTGCTGTAAGTTGTTGCGAATCGTCTGCGATCGATATGTATAAATTTTGGAAGTGACTCGGAAATTGGTCATTGTAAATTTTTTACAATTTTTAGGGCTAAAACGAAAAATATTACGTTTTTTTTCGTTAAATTTTTTTTAACGTGTTTAAAAAATTAATAATAAGGAGAAACTTTATACGCGACGTACCGAAAAAATCCTTAGTTTTTGCGTAAAAAAATGTTGAAAAATCGCGAACGTGCACCCGTCAAGTTGATACAAGCCGCTGCATCCCAGCGGAAAATGTACAACGTTTACACGACACAACCACTTTCCTTGGTACAAACGCCCGTTGTACAGTGTACATGTTCCGCTATTACGCAACGGCTGGCGTCAACCTGACGAGCATACGTTCGCGATTTTTCAATGTATTTTTTTACGGCGAAGAGTTTCGATTTTCTTGATTCATCGTACATCAAGTTTCTTCTTTCAAGTAACCACTTGAACACGAGAAAATTTTTTAAAGTAAAAAAAGTTGAAACTTTTTATTTAGCTCCATAAACGACGCCTGGAGAAGTTTTTAGGGGGTTTCAGTATGTGCCCAAGCTCTTCACGTTTATGATTTTTAGCTTCTTGATTCGTATCACATTAATACCCGACATAGTATTTTTGGGTGGAACCCAGATTGAAAATTTTTAAACACATTTTAAAGGAGGAAAAGTGGTTGAAAAAATTTGAAAAAAATGTGCATTGTTCGAGTAGATAATCTTTACCTATGACCAAAATTTCAAGTGATTCGATTGAAAATTCGCTATAATGAAAATTTACGTTTAAGCTGCACTCTCCTCTATGGGCGATTAGTAGCTGGGAACGGTTCCTAAAAATGTTTTTCATCCAATGGGAAAAGATCATCATTTGTGATGTGATGCAAAGTCGAGGTGTTCAACAAAGAGCATTTTATATACGCAATCGAAACGCTGAACTCAGAACGTCACTTCGTCGTACTTATTCTTGGGCGGAGAATAAAGCTTGAAACGCTTCGAGTTGTACAGCGGCTTCGAAGCTCGTCGCGAGTAAATTCGAGCAGCCGCCGTAATCTAGTTGAGTGCTATCGTTAATGGGGTACCGTTGAATGTTTCATTTTGTATACGAAAAATTACGACGACTAGGAGAGCGTAGTGGCGTATACGTCGCGTTTTAAGCTTCGTTCCCGCGCCGTCGTCCCGCCCACGCTCCTTTATTACTCGTAATAATTAAATTGTCTGAACGCTTAAAAGCCTCGCTCTTCGAAACATATGCCGAGTATTTCTCGAGACCTTTTTTTTTTCCTCCTTCTACGCAGCCACTTCTCGAAAACTACCGCGAAGCCGGCGAACGCGATAATTATCCGATACGGCGTCCATATAACCGAAGACCGTCGCCGTGGATTTTCAAAATGTGACACTGGTCGCGTTGGGCAGGCTTAGATACATGCCCCGATACATTTACGTATCTGCTTCGAAGATGAAGCGAGACACGCCTTCGTACGAGTAGTAATGTCGGTAAAAGCCGATACGTCGCGTCGTATAGTGATTTAAAATGAACGGATTTTTTTCCATCCATCGTAGTCTGGATTGTCGACGATGCATACGATATGTACGGTACTACGTACGAGTATATTCGTACAAATTACGATTTGTGGAACGCGAGAACGCCGAGAGAGAGATGACTCGCGAGACGAAGAACGAGCGAGATTTACATTTCAAAGTAATCGATACGCTACGCGACTATACAGGCGGAATAATTCCTCGGAGCTCCCTCTCCCACCCTCTCCGCGCTTCCGTCCTTCGTCGCCTTCTCTTACTCATTTCGAGAGAGGTCGACTATGGCTTTTGCTTTTATTCTAATCTCAATGAAAAGAAGTGATTTGGTATTCCGTAGCTACATTAAAACACTCTCGAGATCAATAGCTTTAAAAAATACTCGTGAATGGATGAACGTCGTCGTCGTCGTCGATGGAATAGGGGAGCGCCGCGGGGCCGGACGAAGGCATATAGTATATCCGAGGCTAAAAACGTCTATATATAAACGACGCATACATAAATAAGCAGCAGCAGACTTCTGCCGGCTTTGGGGCCTGCGAGTAATGCGTATAATAAAAATGCTACTTCACGTTTTTCTCTTCCCTGCTGCCTCTACTACTCCTCCTACTCTGCGCAATCTGCTCTTCATCCTGCGAACGCGTTTTTTATATTATACCCGACTTATGCATACAGAAGAAGATTTGATATTCTAAACAGCGTAGACCGGTCCGGCGAAAAAAAATTCGTCTCCTTTGCGAGAAGATACGACGACGAGAAAAATCCCCTCTCGTGTTGGATGCGCGACACCTCGAAGCAGGCCGTTTCGGTTTTCGGGTAGTTTTTAAAAAATACGTCAACTCCTGCCTTCGCTGAGCACGAATTTCGGCCGAGATGCCAGAAAAAGAGGGACCATCGGAGACGATACGCGTAAAGCCCCCGGTGCCCGCAATAAAGCGCGATGTTCCAGACTACAAACAGATAAAAGTGTTGTGTGACAGGAAGTCATCTGTTTACTCGCAGATAAGCTTTGTCCCTGCTACCGCCGCCTCGGCTTGTTTTTCTTATTCCGCCCGTCCTGCTGTCTCGCTCGCTCGTTAGTCGACGCCGTCGTTGTCGCAGATAAGTATATTTAAACGAGTCCTCTCTCGGTGCGGTAATTGCCAGTCCTTTTCGAACAAATCTATGTAAATGCTAGCTGGGGAAATTTTCCGTGCTTTGCCATATGCGCGCCTGTATACGAATGTACGTGTGTGTATGGTTTTCGTATCCGCCCCCTTAGCCCCGCGTACGCCGTCTCGGTCGCCTTTCGCGAAAATTATTATCCTCGTTATAAGACAAATTAATTAGACTTTTCGCGCCTCACTCGCCGTCCCTTCGCTACCCTCCCCTCTACCCCGCCCGTTTCGTACCAATGCGCTTTATACCGGGAGCGACGTCACGAACAGAGAATTTTCGCGCCTCGTAAGCGCCAGGGGTATTCAAAACGTGGCGAAAATACCATCCGTTCGTTTCCCCGACCGCGCGCCACCTTTCGGTGTAATACGCTTCATTAATGAAATTACATCGTCGTCGAGGAGTTTCCTCGGTGCTCCTGCTCGTAATATCGTACGTAGCGCGTAAACACGTTCGCGAGTCTAAATAATTCGATAAAATGAGCTAAACAAATGAAAAAGACGAGAGAGAGAGTGTGTGAGGGGGGGAAGAAACGCATCGCGAGTAATTTCTACTCGGCGAAGTTTCCGTAACGCAAATCACAGGCCTTACGGCGAAAAAGTTGGCAAAAAAATTATCTCTCTTTGTTTTTTCCATCTTCGTTTTTCGCGTTTTTCCTCCGCTGCCCCCCCCCTCATCCCGCTCTCCGGTCCCCGTTCGCGACTAAAAATACCCGTTTCAATCTGAATGCCTTTTAGTTGCGCAATATAAAATTTAATGCGTTTAAAAAACGTTAGAAGCTGAATATAATGCGGCGTGGTGCTTTTTTTTCTCCTCCGCTTCGTCGACCTCTTCCCTTTAGTCAATACTTCTTCCTTTTCGTCTATTCGTTTAATAGGATTAAAAATATTTTATAAATGAGCTTCTGTGTATGCATCCTCGTTTTTGCTTATAGGTCATTGAGCGTTCGTTTCGTTGCCTAAGTTGGCTCGTTTTGTAATTCGATTTTCTAGTGCATACGACGAACGCCGAGAGAGGCTTTTTCGAGCGGAGTTTCCAAAGTTGCGTCGCAAATTACAAGACAAATCGAGACTGTGAAGGATACGCGGATGAGAAGGCGACGCTGTAGGATGATCGTAATCTCGCGTGTGCGTCTTGCGAAATAATCGGTATTATGAACGGGCGACAATCGAATCGTTATTTCTAGCTTCGCGATTCATAAGTAGGAATCTGGTTTTTGCGAACGAGCGAATCGTCCTGCTTTATGGGCGATTGAACGAGGATCGAGGAAATATTTTTCTCAAATGGACAATTGAAGAGGACGATTTCGTTTTTTAGTTCACTCATTCGCTCGTTAACGAGAATCGCTCACGAACGATTAAAATCATCAATTCGTTATAACCGTAGTATCGTTCGCGAACGAATGAAAAAACCGCGAATCTAATCTCGTTCGGTGATCGTAATCCCTTATTTCGCGATAGTTGAGTTTCGCGTCGAAAAATTAAAATTTCACGTATACCTTTGAAAAAGCATGTACTCTTACACGTTGGTGCCGCAAGGGAAACGTTTTTTCCGCCAATATCAAAATTACAAAAAGTAATTTACGCGCGATATTTATCAAAGAATACGATCAAACTTGGTCGCCGTTTGAATTTGTAATTAGCGTGAAAGTTGAATAGTACCGTAGGCTAAAATTGGCGTTATTTTTCCACGTCGTGGTTCTTTTTTTTTTTT